>JADWOT020000936.1:0-26000 GCA_036345935.2 Taenia hydatigena
GTACGTGTGTAGCGTTTTGTTCAGAAGAAATAGTTCCATGCCTATCGCATCACTTTGGTTTTGTAAACCTCTCGATTGTAATATTCTTTTGGGTGGACACAAAAGAGAAGATGACGTTCTAATTGCAGGCACACCTGAAGGCATTGAGCAGTTGTGCAAAGTAGACGCTGGGAACCGTAAAGTGAGCTAAAAACCAACCACCGCACCTTGTTTTACACAGGCACAGACGCTTCTCTGTGTCATTCTTGATAAATGATGTCTGTTTCGTGCACAGCGTCAGCTAGCGCTTCCTACTTCACCTGATTGCGATAAATTATGATTCCTCATGCGGATAGAAAACCGGCACATCTGGTTAGATTTTATTTCCTCTGTATTGATGGAGGCTTTTTCCAACCCGAGTTCGCTGTTTTCATTTCGCAGGTCCAAATGTCAATGGTGTGTAAATCGAACGCAGACGGAAGGCCCGCTGTCCAAAGCGGATTGTAAGTGCAATTTGTGGATGCAGAAACATTGCTGTTATCGTGAAGTTCACGAAGACCATGCGTCAAGAGGTAAAGGGAGCACTGAAGCGATTAATTGTGTCTTTTGGCTGGACTTTAATGTTGAACAACACAAACTCTCAAAGTCCTGAGTCCCTGGTGTTTCTGATGCCTACATCTTCCCCTCGAAGCTGTGATGATATCTTTACAGTGTTGTATGTTCCTGTAAATTTTCCATCATCAGCAAATTTTAAAACATTACTCCTTTATTTGCGTTTCTTTGCCAAAAGATAAACGTGGGGATGATGAAGTTGCCTGTTGATCGACGTGGACGATGTATGCGGGGTGAAGTTACTTACTGTTGCGTTTCGGATGAGGCATCACCACAGCTTGAATGGGTGTTTAAGTATTCTTTTAATAGAGGAGCAAGGAAGTGACTCATCTCAGGCCAGGGAATCGACTTGCGGAGCAAACCAAAGCTGCCTTGTGGTTCCACTAACTAAATTGTTGGTGTGTGGGGATCGGATGAAAGTTGTAGTGCCACTGCGCTGTGGAATAGCCTTCTGACCGTGCTTAGAGTCACCTAGCACCTCTTATGTGTCCTTATAGCTCAGTGCTGTCAAAAGAGTTATTAGATAGTAATGAGAATGCAGCAGCTACCTTTCACCGAGAGCAAATTGTTAGATAAAATTTGATCGTTTAGAGCATCAATCTTGCATTAAGAGATGTAGGAGTGCATTATGGCTTCAGTTAGATTTTGGTAAGTCTAAGTTGATTTTAATGATGCATTATGATTACTGGTACAGGCTGAGATGTCATGCTGTCAAAGGACTAAGGTAGACTAAGCAAATCCTTACTTGTGCCTGTGTTTATACGCCAAACTACTTTAATGTGGAAGATTGCTACATTTTTTGTTGATGCTGCAAGTAGCATCATTTGAGAAATTAAAAATGGGTGTATTATTTTGTGCTGCATTACTTCACAGTATCTTTTGACTCGCGTCGCTCATCGCTCCATCCCACCTGTACGCCTCATCGCTTCCATATTCCACCATCCAAAGGTGGATGCAAGAGTGAGGAACTATTGAAGCCGAGTTGACAAGTCTAGCGATTCGTTTATGTAAAGTAGAGAAGATGCGTCCTTCTTATTTACGACGTTTGGACTCCTGTAGTCCATGCTAGATTGCATGCTGTGATTAATCTTCTTCATTTGCATGATCACAGAAGCTTTCGGTAACTTGGTCGTGGTATGTGTCTGGGTGGTTAACAGATGGGCCTAGCTCCACCGGTGTCTACCGCATGCTTCACAAAACTTGCTCTTGCCCAGCCTAACGCTTTGTCGTGGCAACATGTTCTCGTACCGACTTGGCAACTCTCAATGATTTTTCTTCTCTCGCTATTAGTAATGCAAGTCTGCAAATCTGCTCTCACAGAGGACACTACAAGTGCTATCCTCGATTCCATCTGGTGGGCCTGAAGGACATCAGTTTTGGATGCATTCCTTTGATGTCACCTGTATGCCGTTGTGCTTTTCTCTGCTCCATTGTGTCCAGCTCGGATCTCAATTGCTTCTCCCCAAATTGTTGTTTACCGTAATTGTTTTCTCATGTTTACGGGAGAAACAGTGACAAATAGGACCTAATCAACAAGTATTAACCATTTATTTTGATAAGGCTCTTCAGACATCAACTTTTTAGGAGTGCCATCTTTCTCCTCCTACTTCATCTAGCTTTCGTCATGATTTGTGTTGCACAATTTTTTCGCTTTTACAATCCCACATTGCATTTCACTTTGCTTTCCTTTGCAATGGGTAAATTCGGTAGTCCTTTATTTGTTAGATTTTTTTGCACTGGCTTGGCTTGACGTGATTAATGCTAAAATTTTGTTCGGCTGGAATTCGCCTCACCTTGATGCTGGTTCGTGTTTGCTAAATTCTACCAGTTGGTGAGGCTTTTATCAAAGCGTTAGTAAGGAGGAGGGTTTGCATGTGGAGGTGGTACGAGCACAACATTGTGCTTATCCCTATGCGGCTGCACCCTAAACGGAGTAACAAACATGAATCTTCTGTGCCTCTATTCTCCCACCTGCCTCCACATTTTTATGCACTTGGCATGCATACTTCTTCATCGAGACGGCAGACTTCGTGACGCTCTCATTCACACGAAATGAGCAACATCAGGACTGTATTTGGCGGCTTTTTCATCAAACATATTTGAGTGGTTAGTGAAGCTGGCGCACACCGCCCCTACGTTGTATCTACCTAACAGCAAGATAATGGTGCACCTGTGTTGTTTCTCTTCCGTTAGACAACCTCACTCGCGGGAACACTTTCCACCTTCAGTCACGTAAGGTGTTTGTGGCAGCATGGAGGGAAATATTTTTACTTAATTCGAATTCATTATCTAATTAATCGCCTATATTACAAGGCGGTTTATCACGGGAATGTTTGTTACTCCCTTATTCTAGTAGTTGTGTTTTTGACGCTGCGTTGAAGCTGATGTTGTAGAGGTCTGCAAGAAATCCAATAAAATATATAAATAATGATGAAGGTGATCCACATGAATCTATTTTACATATTGTGAAAGTGAGTGAAATCTAGGTAACGTTTGATGTGTCACGTGGAAAAATCCATCAGCGTCTCGTGACTATTCAGCGGTGAATGGAACATCTCTTCCGCCCACATTGCACTTCATGTTTTAGCCAACACGGCCATCAGAACTTATAATTCTGCACCCGAGGCACCCGAAAGTTATTTGGGTTGGCACAATTGCATTTTGTTCATTTGTTACCCACCAGTGTCAGATGGATGGAAGCCCCTCTTCCTTACGCAACATTTGCTTGCCAACAACGCCGCCGTAATGAATGCCAATTTAATTGTTGGTTTCGCCATAAAACTGCTACTTAGCACTAATTCAGTAGCAGGGAAATCCGGACTTAGATTCTGGTAGCAAACTGTCAGCAACACTGATGCGGTGCTAGAAGCTGTATCTGAAATACACGCTGCTCGTCAAGCCAAAACCGACCGCCTTGTACTGGTGTTGGTACTGATAGTCTAGGTAGGCATGTATGCATTTTAACTCCGATTGCTGGTGGACATAATCGGTCATAACAAGGGGAGGGGAGAACTGAAATGTGAGAGATCCAGGGGAGCAAGACATTCTCGTGCCTCTAAAATAAAATTCAAAGGCAAGGAAATCCATCATAGGGACTACTCGCTTCTCCTTTTTCAGTTCAAATGAATGCATGGAGCACGCACGGTGGGGCATAATGAGGGGCACAATACTTGAGAGTCCAAAGTTGCGCTGTAGAGGACTCCTCTTCAACCATTTGATGGACTTTATTGGACCTACTTCTTATGCGTGCATCTTGATCTCTAATATCTACGAGAAAGAATGAGACAGTCTCTTTTCACATGGCGTAAAGGTGGGTCAAGTCGATAAGAGTGGGAAAGTCTCAAATCACATGACATGGAGTTGTGTCGAGCCGGATGATCGGACCGAATTAGTTGTGAGGTCGACTTGAATGGTGATGCACAAGGCACCCCTGAGGATTCGGAAGGCACGATAGATCCAATAGCCCAATCTACTCTCTTCTTTCCTATTTTATTCGCATCTGTCAGAATCTCGCCTAAGTGGCCAATCGTGTCTGTTGTGATCCAGTCAAATCTGGTCAGATCTAGTCAAATCTAGTCATGCAGAAGTGCCGCAGTGCCTCCAAATTGGAACATAAATGTTGTACGAGTCATCATACACAAGAGGATCCCCTGGTTCTGCCGCTTATTAAGTGATTGTGATTGCATGTAAAAGACAGGCAAAGTAAGCACAGCACAGTGAGCGTAGTGCACGGTATGAATTGAATAAGGAAATGAATGACTTATCTCTAAAAAAGGAAGGGGTGCTTCTGATGCGCATCCTTAAGCCCATGCTTGGGCGAAGCGTTGTCTTGCACTACAGAGACAATAATGGTGCGTGCATTCCTCCAGTAGAAGTAATGTGACATGGATGTTCAGCTAAATACGAGTAAAATTATTAAAGTAGGGCAAAAGAACAAAGAGCTTTTAAAATGGGATGAAGGAGAGAAAGGGAGGAGGGATGAGGATTGGAAATGAACATCGTGAGTAGTGTCTGCGCAATGCTGCAGTGCATCGTGCTTTATTTTCCTTCTTTTCGTCCATTCATTAGCCTGTTTGTTTAACCACTCATCTAGCCATTTGATCTAAATAAAAGGAATTGCGATTTTGTCACAAATGCCACACTTGACAAAGGCTAATCATAGATTTCCTCTTCCATGCAATATACACTAAACACCAGATGGGATGGCGCTAAAATGGCGCATGCGAATGAAGCAAGGAAAGAAAGGAAAAATAACTTGAAAACACGAGAGAGGGAGGGTTTGGTAGCATAACTTGCCCTTAATCCTTACAGTATTTATCCGTATTCACCCTCTGACGTCTCTGGAATGATGAGGTGGGAGGGTGAGAACAACGATGAGAAGGAGAAGGAGAGGACGGAAGTGAAGGATGAAGGGACGACTGCAGTCGAGGAGGAAAGGAGGTGGATAAAAGGCACTGACGAATAATTAAAGCCGACTGTGCTACAGAAGACATTTAAATGCGCAGAAGAGCGTCTATGATGATTTGTTGTGCAATTGACCTCCTCTGATCTGACGCGGGTGAATCGATTAGTAGCACGTGTCATGTGGTGTCTCTCAATGTCGCCTGGTGCCGGCTTATGAAATCATCCCTTGCAGGTGTTTTGTGGGAGCAGGCATCGCTCGCCTTCGTTCTTTTCTACCTTGAGCGGATTTCGTGCATCATTGTACATGAATAGGAGGCAAAAGAGAATTGGAAGGGTCACCAGCACTACTCTGCTTCGAATCGATTGCTTTGTCTTGTCGAGATTTCTTGTTCTCGGCCATTTTAACCTCGATGCTTCCTTTCGGAAGAACAGCTTTTGAGCATTCAGAGGCAATAGGAGCAATGCGAGTAAAGAAATCGGAGACGCACCCCTAAGGATTGCTATGGAGTTGACGAAGGTAAGTCATTTGTTACCTTGTGCCAGGAAGAAAAATGACACTGACTGCAACTTCTTGGTATAGAGGAAGCACCAGTCTTCTTCAGCTAAATATATCGAAAAATAATTAGGTGAGGAGAGAAGACGAGACGTCTACGGAAGGGAAGTGGGGAAAGAGATGAGAAAAGGCCATCATCGAATGTCTCTGCACAGTGCTGTGGCACTGTGTTCCTTATTCTCTTCCCAATTTATCCCACGTTTCCTTAAATCCATCCACTTGCCAATTTTCCTATCTATGCATTCGAGTAAATTATGTGGGAATCGCCTTTGTGGAAGTGGTCAGAGTTTCCACCAAACGGTACACTCGACAACAGCCCATAGTTTTGGCCCTCTTACGTCCTTGGGATAGCAGAGTGGAAGATTAGTAGGGTTAGAAGATTTTGAGCGAGATGGTGGAAAAGATTGATGACAAGTAGACTGAGGTTGACTAAGCTCCGGTCGCGTATAACTTCTAATAGCGACTAGCAAATCTTTATTCCCTCTCTTAGGTTAATGCCCTTTGACACTGCGTTTGCATTTTCCACTAAAACTAAGTCCCCTTTCACCCATAAAAATGCCTACCTCATTGCCTGCTTCGCGTAACAATAGCTACTAGGCATGATTTCATTTGCGCAAGATATGGAAGGAACGGATCGGCAACGTTTGACACTTTCCTATATTCTTCACGAAAACACAAATCTTGGGACATCTAACGGAAAGTAAAGAGGTCATCCACACATGACGATCTACCTTAACGTCTGCTTGGCAGGATCAAGAGTCCGACAAGTCATTCATATCAAGTTGCGTTTTTGCACAATGGTCAGACACTTTAGACACTGCCAGGTGGTGTAGATGATTGGAGCAAGAATGGATTCCAAGCACCTACCTGATTAGCAAAAATGAAGGTGAATGGCCGCTTAGCTGCATGTTGTTACGAGAAGCGCAGCATTATGAGTACACAGTTTAAGACTGAAAATTGTATGCTCCTGGTACTTATTTATGCATGATGTACCCGATCCGGTCCCTTCATTTGGCTACTTACCTTCATTTTCACTTTAGTGCTACGAGGGCGTCTCGCACAAGCTTCTCTCACCCTCACCTCCTCCAAACTCAGCATCAATTCTTCCCTCAAGTTTGAAGGCGAGGATGAGATGAATGTGACTTCACACCTACACACATGCACACACACGAACACACACGTTCCTACCTGTTGTCGTGAGACCCAATCAAAGTGATTTCTTAAATGGACAAAAAAGTGAACAATGACAGACAAACTTAGGTAAACATTATTGTAGAGTGCCAAGTAGAGGGATTCTCTATGGAGAAATAAGGGAGGCAAAATGGCCAGGTAGAAATTAAACTGTTTTACGAGTTATAAAGTAAGAAGTGGGAATAGGAGACTAAGCTAGAGTGATGTGGTGTAGGACAAACTAAAGCGGCAGAGCGAAAGGTTGAAATGAAAATTTAATGGTAACATAAGCGTAACTATGCTAAAACACGATTTGGTTTTGGATAGTGATTGAGTCAGATCCAGTTTAACCTGTGCTAGTCTGATCTAGGTTTTGAATGTGTGCATTGTTTAAACATGTCACAATCATGATTGAGACATGGAGGCTGCTGAAGGACGAGGAGGCAGGAGAGGAAGGTGACAGAGAGGTGAGACATTCTTGTGGCAATAAAGTGGAAAGATAAAGGCATGGAGCTAAAATATAGGGGAGCGTTTTCTCTCCTTTTCCGATTGAGTAGTTTACGAGAAGCACACGTCGTGGGGCATAATGCAAGATGCAATTCTGCAAGTTAATTAATATCTGAATGATTGTCCATTTGACATCTTTCTCTTAATGCGAATGACGATGCCATTCCAGCCGAATCGTCAAACCGTAAGTTTACTAAATCATTTTCCATCGATTGAAGAAGAACAAGTGCGAATATTGTAGGGGTGCCGCTAAAGTAACACGCAAAGTTTCCCTTAATGTTTGGCTACTGTCTTCTTGCAGCCACAAAATAAAATCGCCAGACTTGATATCGACCCTTATTTGTTTCTCCTGCTTGATTCCCTCCGATATGGTTTCCACATGAAAATGTTAGTGGTAGAGTTTGCATTAGGGGGGGTTAAGCCTCTATGTAGTTTTTCCTTGGATCAGATAGTCAAATAAAATAGGGTCGTAGTCTCCAGCAGCTGTAAATGGGCATATCATAGATAGCATTACCACTTCACAGCTGTGTCAACATGTGAACACCATCCCTGTGAATGAACCGCTTCCCCTTAAGTGAAGGCGACTACTCAATCAACAAGTAGTGTGGCAATTAAGTAGGGCATCGAACAACTATCAGTTTCTGCTATTTGTGCGATTTTTAAATGAGTGTGCAGGGCTTTATAGTCAGTCTCATTCCTTTCAATCATTAGCTGCTCAATGAATCTTTTCAAACGATCGAAAGCCTTCTAAACACGCCATATGGAAGTGGTGGAACCGAAGCACAATAAGAATCAGTTTCACCGCAGAAATTTTGCGTAATTTGCGTGGCCTCCTACTATAAGCAGATAGTGGATGGGATTCACATTCGTATTTGCCCTAACCAGCTGTCGCATAGTTTGCGCAAATTTTGTGTTTTCGTAAAAAAATTCGAAAATAGAATATGCTATTTATAGCATATTAGTCGACATTTAATTTGATGACTTACGCATATGAAACAACAACCTTGGGTGCCTCTTCTTCAAAACTACACTGCTTGCATTTCAAATAATGCTGCCTTCGTAGTCAGTTGAAGTTACGTTATTGAACTTAGCGACAATCAGTCTTGTCTCTTGTTTTGATAACAACGCTTCGGAGATATCCTTTAGCGTTTGCTGACCCACAGTCGCCCGCTGTAATGAATGCCCTTGAGACGTTGTAGTACTTCTCTCTTCCTACCGCGCAGTGTCTATTTCACTCGAAAGAAAGGAAGTAAAGCAGCCAGAGTAAAAAAAGAGCGATTAAGTGTGGCAAAGTGAGTTGGTAATTGGAGTGATTCAAGCAAATTATAGAGTTAAAATCAGGTAGGACAACGACTTGCTATCAAACGATCGACTAAAGGAGATTTCACTTCGCTGAGGATAGAACTGTTGTTTTGGCTGACAAAAAAAGGCTGAAGCAAATGACTTGTATACTATCCAGTATTTTATTATTTCATACATCTGTTTACCTTGTCGCTAAGGTTATGCAAATATATTTCAAATCGATGGTGAGTTCTTTGAGAATGTATGAGCAGTTCATGTGCATGTTGTGCGAATCTCTCAGTAAAGTAAATGCTTAGGGGCAGTAGGAAAACAAATTTTTTAGTGGAATGGCATTTTGATTTATGAGCTCGTAGTAGCCTTGGATGAGCATCATATATTTGCTAAAATCTTGGCGCTTTTTTAAATGTGCCTCTCACTGTGCGTATTCACCACGTCTTAATGTATCGCAATAACCGCTTCTCACAGATGGGGAAAGTGAACCGTTCATTTGCCTTTCGTAATACTCAGTACTCAACTGTGGATAAGAAAATTACCTTCCGTAACTTGCAGCCTCAGGCAATTAATCTAGGTAATTTTAGCTGGACAGACAAATAAAATTTTCCCGGCTTCTTGTGATGAAATTTCCCTGGGATGGCAATTCCCTAAGCCAGCAACATGAAAGCTGAATTAAACAAGGCACAAGACACGGGGGAGAGAGGGAGAGTTACAGGCGACTCAACTGGCAACTTTTAATTAATATAAGCCCTTCAAAGTGCTAACGACCGCCAAGATGCGGTGGTAGATGAATTTGAGGTTGAATAACCCACAAAAACCTTCCAAGTCCGATGGCATTTTATTAAAACATTCCCACTGTCAGAGGCGATCAAGGAAGTTGAGTTACCTCTGATAGTTTTATATCAATGATCACGACCACAAAATTAACCGACCGAATGTAATGCATTACGAAAGTCTTGAATTGAACTCTTACTAAGCGAAATCCAGCCACCGCATCATTGCATTTGCAACAAAAGAATTTGCTAGTTGGTCATTTTTATTGGCCATCTTGAGTTGCAAACTTCTAAAAATGTCCGACTATCATTTTGAAAAATTGCATAACCGGATCAAACACATCACCAAACAAAGTTTAATTATAAATTTTCAAAACGAAATGGATTCTCGTTAGGAAAAGTTTTCCTTATTGCGGAGTTCGTATGGCAGTGTTTATGCAGAAGAACGACACTTGCGGAGGCAGCGTACTACGTCTCTAGAGCCCAATGTTCCACATTAAATGAACGCGAAGAACTCGACAATGGCACTGAAGATCTCTTGTATGTCCCTCTTTAACTGTCAGCGTATGAACTCTCAGTGCGTGGGCCAGCATGAGATCCTATTGTTTAATGCCGATGTTTACTATTTGAACTTGGAACGAACCAATGTGTCACTAGTAAACACATAAAAGGCTTCGAGACAGAATTTATTTTAACAGTTTTCGGTCCGCAATCGACACTGTCACCTTCAAATTGCTGCACGAGTGGGAAAAGTTGAACGCGTGCACTGATAGCTTAGATGCATATGGTTTTGTGCAGCAAGGGCGACAAAAGAAGAAAGCATTAAATTGATGGGTCTCTTGTTGGCTGCTGATGTAAATGATAACACTGCAGTCCGCACTTAAGTGTATATTGAATGCTGAATCTGTGCACGAAACGTTTGATGCCTGCAGCACTAGGGAGTCAATCGTTCCAGCCACTTCTTACTTTGTGAGTGAATGGAGTTTTTAATAAAAGTTAAATGATTTTCACAGCCTCACTAGGGCGAATGAGCAACAGTAAGAGTTAGGACTCGCAGCTAGGCGCAGACCGTTTTTAAAACATTGTGAAGGTAACTTATTCTTTCGTAATAAACCAATGCCTGATGAAGTGTGTTTATTGGTTGAAGGTCCTGCATACTAATGTAGTTATACGCACACAAATTGACCGACTGCATGGTTGGTCCAGATGGCCAAACGTTGACCGTCACTCTGTTGTCAGATCAAGAGATGGGAAGGAGAGTGAAAGCGGTGGTGTGGGTGAGCGGTCTGTCAGTCTAGTCCGAAAAGGGCCACACCAGCCTTATTTATGTGCGGAAAGTTTTCCACGATGTGGACTAAACGCATTGGCTGCATAGTCTGCATGATGTGCGCCTTCATTAGGCCACAGTTTGCTTAAAGGATGACGATTTTCCTTCCCTGGCAACACCAGCTAAAGGGTGCGAGCATTTAGAGTGAAGAACCACAATTATGTGTGTTTAAACCACTCAAAGGGAGATGAGCACTTGATTTACTGAAATTTTGCTTAATAATGGCACAATTAATTGCAATTCGGTAAGCTGCTGATAAAATTTGTTACCTTGTTATTATCTCCGCTCAAGGCCATCACTTCTACTAAATCGTTATGCCGGAATTTGCCTCCAAAATTGTTTACCTACATTAAAAAGGGACTATTTACTCAAGTTGTGAAGTTAGGCACATCTTACCTATTTTTGACAAATAAAGTGACACGTTGAGCACCTGCCATTTGACAGAGTTGCGGTGAAGCACTTGCATTTTGCAAACTGACGGCAGCGCTATACCATTAAGTGATGGTATTTTGCTGTGCCAGACTCAAATGGGACTGTTGTTGGCGCTTTTACTCACGACAACAATTCCAATGCAGTGGTGCTTACTAATGAGGCATTGAACCTTTCTGCATAGATCATACTGTTTTCCCAAGCGCTAAAAGAGCATAAAATACAATTTATATGCTGATGCCCATAATATGTATTATATTTGTGTTACTGTACCTAATCATGTTGTTTGAGGCGAAAGTGTTGATGTGAATCATAGTCGTGTGGGTGTAGAGAAGATATCAGCAAATGATGACTTAGTAATGTAAGGGGGCAGTCGCACAATAGTTCTTGACAAACTTTGAATAATATGTCAATGATCGGCTTGCATAATTAGCAGATCTGATTTCGAAGTGCCAAACATTTTGGCGCGCGTCATGCATAAAAAGACGGTCGATTAAAATCAGTGAGACTATCGATGAGATGGTTTTGAAGCCTTGTAAATTTATAGTCAACTGTGAATATGCCAACATCAATTGTTTTGGCTCAGAGGAGTCTTTTCATCACATTGACTCCCTAAAAAGTAATGGATTGAGGGCTGTAGAAAGGAATGTCAAAAACTGTGTTTCTGTACAGTTGTCATAAGCAGAGTTATTATTGCAGAGAATCCCATGGTAGTCAGAAATGTTTGTCTGAAATGCATCAGAAAGTTTTGCCTACAGGTTTAAGCGGTGTAGGGATTGTTTTGAAGGTGGGATTTTAACCGGCGCAAGATGCGGTGGATAAGACCCAACCTTTGCAACTACTATTCACTGATGTAGTGTACCCAAGATCCCAACACAGAGGTGCCATACAAATGCAAACCAGACAGTGATAAACAAAGTAATTATAATGCTTTAGCCACACTCATGCATAATACGATTTGTTTTATCAGAAATGCTGGAAGGACTCTTTATTCAGTATTTTACTACGCGGTGAGTAGAGGTAAATAATGGTTCATTTAGAGCTTTTACAGTTCAACTACAGGTGGATAGCATTCTTAAAAAGGTTGGCGCAGTTTTACAATTTTGAAGATTGACATCAATGTTCATGAATGGGAAAAAGATCACTGCAATCGAATATGACACCTAAATGTGCAGAAAATACGCTTTCTGAACACAGACGTCGACAACTAGACTCCTCCAGGTCAAAAAAGGGAATTCAAAGCCCATTATCTGCAAGTAGGCAGCAAAGCAAGCTAAAAGTAAAGAGTAGCACCTGAGAATGATCAACTCTGAGATTAGTTGACAAGCCTATAGAAGTTAATAACGAATAAATTGTAGGCAGAACCAAACTATGCATTGCCTAAGATCAGTAAAAGCAAATGCTTGTGCCGTTTTGAAAAGGGTTGAATTTTTATGTTAAAAAATAGAATCGCATGTTAGGTAATCTTACAAGTGACGTATAACCTAGCACGTGGGATCAGTAAACAAGATGAGCACCCACTAACGATTAACTTTCATCGGTCACCATTGCCTCAGTTGTTTCTCACGAGCACGACCAGATTGCCAACCGTGAGAGCGCGCTGAAAACCGGTTTGGTAATACCGATATTGTGAACAAGTGTGGGCGTTTTCGAAGGTCACCAGATTTGTCCATGCTTACAGCGTCACCCACAGTCGTTTCAGTGATCCATTTAGACCGCTGCCGTCCCTATATAAGGTCAGGCGTCACAGCCAAGTGCTAACAGCACACTTTGCTATGAGCCACCCGCAATGTAAGTCAAATTGTGCACTCCTTTGACCCGAATGCCATTTAAAATTTATGCTTCGTATTTTAATCACAGGTGTGGTAGAGTGATGCAGCAGTCGTTTTCCAATGCCAGCTATTTGCGATAATTGGTCTCATTTACTAGCGATTTCATTGTTACTAATGCTTGCAGCATTGTAAATATGAATTCGAGACTTGCATTTTCTAAAATTTACCGATAAATGTCCACCAAGATGTCCAATTTTCTGCTAAAGACTGGACTAGTTTTGCAGTTTACTTTCTTAACTGCATTTATTTGCACTGTTGGAAAGTCATACTATTCCATGATATCATTGTTTGATTACACTAAGCTAATAAGCCCTCTAACTGACGTAGCTAACCAATAACCTGTTCGGGGATAACTAGACAAGCCTTTGTGTGATTGCAGCCTGCCCTGTACACCAATCCCTGCGACCGCTTGCCAAACTGGTTGGCGAATGGGAAGGAGAGGGTTTAATGAGTCTCTACACTCATACTACCTACCCTTGCTCTGAGAACATATCCATCGGCCACATTGGACAGCCCTCATTTTGGTACAGGTTAGCCAATTATTTATGCGCGTTGAGTCCCATCAAAGTCCTGTTTAAATTGTGTTTTGTGCTATGCTTTAACGCGATTAGAAGTCCCACTCTAAGAATCAGCGCGATAAAAGACTCGCAATCCTCATTCTGTTTTCTAATTGAATGTTACGCTTGCTCAGTAGTTATTACTGCTGTTACCATTGCTTGCTTTTACCAAGATGCGTGCGTTATTCTTTGACTTGTTGTGCACAAATAATTCGTTTCTATTTTCTCCCTGTGCAAAGCTCAAGAGCGTACTCTGGAGGAGCATTCAGGCACCGTGACATGGGCTTCATCTTCTCTAACGGGGAAACCAATCAAATAAAGTTCATGAGCAGCGACAACACAGGCAACCTCATGAGTCTATTTATGAGAAGGCCATAAAGATAGTCATCCGATGCTGACAGAATTCACATTATAGGGCATGTACACATACTAAAGGGACCGGCGAGGATCGAGGACGGGAAGATAAAAATCGTTCTAGAAACAGAGCTCACTGAAGGTCACCCACTTCCAAAGAAACCGAAGATGATTCGGGTAGAGTTTTGCTTCCCATGACTTATACAATTACTGTCGCTCCTAAGAAAGTTGGGATTTAGGATTGACCAGGAATTCTTAAGACCTTTATTGACTTGCCGTTTTGAAATAATGACAAGACAAAAGGACATTTCTTCAGGCATAACATTCATTAGATTTTAGTCAGTAACCAAGCTCTGTTGGATTTATTATCGCATGACGCTTCCTGAATAAGTTGTTTCTGAGACATTGAGCAGTTTGGTTATTAGAGCTTTAGACTATGAAATGAAGTCCTTTGTAAAGCAAAACTGTGCATGGACCAAAGTTGCACAAAAATATTAACTAAGTAAAGAATGCTAAATTAACCTGTTTTAAAATGAATCGGGTGACTAAGACTCAGTCTGACTTCAGTGCTAAACCGACAAATCAATCAAATCGGCTTTCTTTGCACGCATCATCTCTTCAAAAGAGAAAAGTGACACGAACACAAAGCCGGCAAAGAGGCACCTCCTATTTTGAAGTACTTTTATTAGCACTTTAGTTTACTCGTCGAAACATTGCTTTCGATTTTAGGTGCGCAGAGAAATAAACCTAATTGACGATGATACTTTGACGCAGAAAGTGTTTATGGCTACTGAGAAGAAAACCGACATGTCTCTACACACCAACATGACTTACAAGCGATTGCCCAAATTGGTTGGAGGCGACGGTCTTTAATTTCCCTTGCGCTGAGCTTTTGAGCTCAGTTCAATTGTAAAAAAATTACGTTTTTACAAAATGACATGCTTTTATTCATGCTTCTGCATTTCTTAATTCAGAGGGACTGTTATTTTGCACTCAGACGATCATAAAACAGCCTCCATGTTCTAAGGTGTGAGCAAGCACATAACAAAATGGGTAAAATACAAAGTTGCATCAATCTGTGGGTTAGTCTGTCTTAGCGCTTAGGTCAGGAGGTGCATAAAGTGTGCTCATGAAAGCGCTAAAGAACATTTATTATTTGGCCTGTCACGCGCCTTTTAATTTGTTGAGAGATTTAAGGAAAGGGCATGAATTCCATTCATTCGTTAATGGCCTTCTAAATCTGCAGCCTTTCCAAAGAATGGGTAGGACTGCTTTTTGCGTACTGCCTCAAAGATAAAATACGATGTAAAGTAACTAGTAGCAGGGCAATGTAATGATTTCTTTTTCATGGGGCTGAATTCCAATAAGTAAAATTTCAGATCTTGGTGGACAAATGCGTCAAACGGTAAAGAATTGACCACGTTCTAGTAATGCCATGTCTGCAAATTGGTGAACATGAAAGGCTTTCCCGTAATCAGAAAAGTACAAATAGGAGTTTGCACTTGAACCGGCAGCCTGCAAGAGAGGTATTTCAGAATTATGAGACGGAATCGATGTAACATCCGGTATATTAAAGTGTAATGCAAACGACAAAGCATCTCCGCATAGCGACATATGCTTGCGCAGAAGACAGCACACCTTATAGGCATAATATCTGCAAAATGCACATTTAATTTAAGGGTGCGGGTCACCGGCAATGAGTTATTCGGAGTGAAGGTTCTCTACATTCCATCTTTAGGTGAAGCGCTTTCCATGATGCCAAAAGCATGAATAAACTGCAGCAATTTGGTTTTAACAGACTGTATTGAGTTTAGAACGCTGTGGTCGCTTAGTACTGCAATGAACTATAGAAACGCATACCCTGCGTCAGCTTATTCTGGGTGGCACCCAAGTACTTACTTCATTTTATTGCCAATGCGATGTATTCCTTGCGTATAATGCTTTAGTCATAATGCCGATAGAATCGGACACAAAGCCAAGTAGAAATGTATTTCACACGATTTCTTTTGCTTTGGGACGCAAGCCATTGTAAGTGAATAGATGTATTGATGTCGTGTACTGTTACCCTGTAATGGTTTTTGTCGTTTCAGAGTTGCTGATGCGGTCTTGGATTTACCAACCAGCTATCGGCCCATTTCGCGCAATAAACCTCATTCATTGACGCAGCTCAGAAGAATCCAAATTCACGTACAAATAAACCAGCATCAAAATGTTGTTACCTTGAAATGTATTGTTTTAGTGTAGCCAAACCAAAGAAAACGATTTTTTTAATGAAATTAACACTCTTGTGTCTTATCGAAAAATCTGCATCAAACACCTGTTGACCAAAAGGAACGAATTAAAATGCAACCGGTAAGTAAAAATAAATTTTGGAAGTTTAAAAACGCCCACTGGGCTGAAGTGAAAGCATTTGTTGCTGTAGTGCATTCTTCATTATAATTGTCATGTGATATCCTGCACACTAAAATCAATGTTCTCAAAGTCATTTTCTCTTTGGTACGATTGTTGAAGCAGCTTGGACACCCATTCACACAGTTCTTCACTATTTTTTCGTAAATGACATTTTGTAACACTTATTTTACGCCTTATTTACTCGATGTGAAACACAAGTTGCACTGGATGGTAATCACGCTGGACATCAGCACCACATTCAGATACATCGACTTTCATGTCTAAGCCAACCGCACTTAGGTAAAATGTAGAAGTTGGCGGCGATGATGAGGGCTTGGGTTTGCTTGCTGTTCCCGCTGCTTATTCACCGATCCACTCACCTGCTACACAGCCTTGAGACGACATCGTGATCTTTAAGTAGCAGCGTTGACAGTACTGCGCTGCCCTTTATGCAATACCGATAGCACAAAGGCGTATCGTTCTCGAAATCTTTATTTATCTAAACCAACTCGTTCCAACATCTCGCCTGTGCCTACTACTGCTCTCCCCAATATGCTGTCATTGCAACACGGCGACTTCTGAGTGTGATTCTTAACTGCCCAGGATGACAGCAATGCTTTCCAGCAGTCGTTCTGGTTCCTTCTCCTCAGTGACAAATTATTTTTTTATTTTTGGAGACGAAGGATTAGTAAGTGTATAAGTGTGAGAGTGAGATCCGAGAGTTTTAAGTAGTTAGTGTCACCATTTTCGTCAAATCTCATCAAAATGTCTTTTTTTCGTACTAAATTCTTGCAGACGTTTCCTTTACATTGATCAGAGTTAAGCAGCACCGCTGCACTTTCATCCATTTGTTCACCAGCTACCCAGTTGCTGAAAAGAAGGAAATTTAAGACATTATAATGGTAGAGATTACGAAAGAGTCGAGTGAGGGAAACTAAACACTTACTAGGAAGTAATTTGGCCAATCTCCTAAAAAATATTGTATGTTTTGTGCTGTGTCATTAACTCTCTTTCCAAGCTTGCGCTGGTGTTCTTGCCTTAAGTGCCTGGATCTTAAAAATCAATTCGATTAATTGTTGCCTATTTGACACCGCAGCCATCACGTAACGACTGAACATCCCTAAAATGTTAAATCATATATTAATATTGCTAGACAACGACCAATGAGCATCACTTTGGTAGAGTCAGCGCTTCTAGAGGTGGAGATCGACTAGATAATATGCAACGAAGGCAACTCACAGTTTCACGGTAGCGGGACTGACCGATCTTCGTGATTTGTCAAAATGCCTGCATGACCACGCAGTCCACACCTTAGGAAAATTGTAAAAATAAGATATTGCGAAATGTACCCTGAACAAATATAAAGGTCCACTAAGAATAAATTACTTGTTTGTAATATTTAAAGGACCTTCTGTGAATGCACATTGCTGGTAACGAGATAATTTTGTGCGTAGAGAATAAAAAATCGCCGTCTGCATTCTTATCTAGCCATCGAGAAAGGGCCAAAATTGTTTTAAGGCGTTTGCTATTAATTCGGGGACCCTGTACGGTTAAACACCTCTCATAAGCATCTGATTGCCATAACCATGGTAGATTCGAAACATCGAATCTAGTATAAGTTTCAGGCGTGGACGAAAATCTAGCAAATAAGTTCGTGGAGTTAATTCGCAGTCTTGGGTTTGAGAACTCGATGTACCCTAAGTACTTTGCATTCTGATGAAAGAATATTACAAGAGGACCAACGCGGTGTCGCCAAGGCGACTAATTTTGCTCACGGCGCCTCCATGAAGCTGTAGGTGTGTGTGTGCGTGTGTCTGATCTGCAGAGAATCATTGAGTTGACGACAGCAGATGGGCAGGTGGGTAGAAGTTTTAGTTGGCAGCCAAGCTGCTGATACAATGACCAATAATTATTTTGGGCTAAGAAAAGTTAGTCGCCGCCTTCAATGTCATCAATGTTGCCTTCTGCTTCTAGCTAATTGCGAATAGCTCAGCCACATGAGTCTTGATGTCAGATTGCAGTGCAATTGTCTGTCCTCCATTGCTGCTCACTAGACCTTATCTATCCCTGCCATTCCACTGTCAGGCTTATTAAGCTTACGGTCCATGTTGGTCTACCATGTTTCATTATTTTATGAATTCTGTGTTCTCTGCCTACTGTGAAAGGCATTTTGAGTGGCAGTGTCAACGACTGCAACATTGTTTGAAACCTTCTTTTGGTCGAACAAAAGCTGATAGTAGTCTTAAATGACATCTTTCCTTCCAATTTGTCTATCGCGCATACCACCAAAACAAAGTCGTCCTGAATCTTTCCGCAGTACAATGCAGTGTGCAACACAACATTTTCGTTGTATGATTACTGATTCAATCTCCCTTTAGGTGTATAGTAATCCAAGACTTTGCAAGTATAGGCTTGATGCAATTACTCGAATGATGTACTTACACATGAAGCTCCGGATCGCGCTTTTCACTAATAGTGCGAGTGGTGAAACAAACGGAAGAAGAAGAGCTCTGTGATAAGAAAGCATAAACGTGCAGCGTCTCCTAAAAGCCACGGTCGGCCGCCAGGCTCACTTGCATCCGTCAGGTGCCTCCTGAATCCATTGCCGAATAAAACAGGATAGAGAGATTACCGTCACTTCCCTCTCGGAGTCGACATTCCTTCAACCACAGTCCACTCGGCGTAGCTTAATGACTAACGCAATCTCTGCTTCAATAACTATCATTTAAAATGCGTTAACGATGGACTGTATTTCGTAGTATAGGAAGGAATAGCGCTTATTAAAGAATGTAGGATCGGATATGGGAAGGGTAACCAAAAAGTGGCAGCTGGCTGTATTAGCCACACCAGTCAGGTCATTGAGGTTCCTTCGGATGGGTATAAAGTTAGCATGATTTTTATATCATCTGCCAGAAAAATAGTTCCAGAATATATCAGCAACCACAACAAATATTTTTATTCCATACATCTTTTGTACGGAACATAATGAACCATCAGTTGCACTTTATCTGTCCTCCAACGTAGACGCATGCGTAATGAGGACCGCAACTGGCTATGCTTTAGTAAACGAGTTGCAACGACATGCAAATAATTAAAAAAAGGAAACACCTTAAATCCATTTGTTTGCAGGTTTATGGTGGTGATTACTTATTATTAGAGGCTTGCGACGGTTAGAATTTGGCTACACTGTTGTGAGCCTCCCAACAAAGTCTCACCAGTGGATGACCATTGTGTTTGCCAATCGGATTGTTAATGAAAAGCAGAAGTTCTGGTTCTCAAAATGCGAAAAAAATTATTGTCATTTGCATCAACCTCAGTCTAAGACCCTTTCTTATTCGGACTATTTTGAGATTGCCGTTTAGGACATTCGTTCGGCTCATTTTATGTTTCAGTTGTCCACTGAAAGGTCCAAGAGCGCTAGACTAATAAGCGCCTATTCTAAACATTCATCTGCATTTACTTTGCACAATGATGTACATATTTTTTGAGGATGGCTTGATTGTAGGGAAGAAGTGAGATCAGGGTGATTCCATGATGCTGACAGTGAGGTAACTTCCATTTGAAGCAAGTTGTGCTGTGTGAATAGATGTGTGCCAAAATGAACACCCACCAGTCAGTAAATGGGTCAGAACCTGGTGTATGGTGTCGGCTGAGATGATAAAGGCAGGAAAGCCTGGATTGTTTCATGCAAGGCGACATGGACCGCCAGCTTATGCTGTGTCCCTATTTTTTATTTGAGTGAATTCGTTAATTGCGCTTAGCGCGCTCCTACTTACATAACAATACCACTGGAATAGGCGACAGGAAGAAAGTGAGAGAGAGAGAGGGAAGGACAGGGAATGTTAGGAAGAGAGCTTTTTCAATGCACGTTGGTGATTTCGTTATTTTAATTTCATGACCGAAACACTTGAGTAAATGTACGGCCAAACGCATTGAGTAGTGATGGTTCCAGTTCTTAGGCACTCCAACTAACTTACAACAGCAAATGCCTCAAAACTTTGAAGAATAGGTAAGGCAATTGAATGGTGATTGCCATGCTGTCGAAGGAATGGGGAGGTTCTCCGACCATTCGCAAATAGCTCCTTTTCTCAAATGAGAGTAGTACAGTGGCAAAACATGTCCTGCGATTAAAATGTGACCAAACGGAAGAAAATCTTTAATTCAGGAAAGCAAAGAAAAGTTTAAATTACGAAATCTGTTTTGGGAGTGAATTCCTCATTCAACCCTACATTCATTTATCAAACAATCTTTCCACAATCAGGGATCCTGCTACATTAACAAAACAACAAATAGACTCCTTCTCCCATTTATCTACATCTTAAAGAACGAGGCCTCGACACTTAAATAAATTATTTAAGTGCAATTGACGAGAAACTTCTTGAAGCGAATGGTCGACATCCCGTTCTATCAACAAGTCGAACTGACTTGATCAACACATTTCGCATTGCCTTGTGGGTCGCAACCGATCATGTAGTGGAGCGAGCACCTGCACACGAAGGAGTTGTGGTGGCGAAGGCGCGAATAGTGATAAGAATGCAACCGTAGACTTTTCTATATGACAGGAAGCTACTAGAAAGGAAGAATGAATTGGTTGCATGAAGGTACAAAAGAGGAATTTGGATTACCAGGAAGGTGATTACAGTCGAAGGTAGGTAGGAAGAGTGTAAGATGAATTAGTAGATAGTAGATAGTTACTTCGCATCAGTAACAACGAGTGGCTACGATGTGTGATCAATTGAGAGATGTGGAGACCCGCTGTTGACTGTTGCTTTGACAGGATCGCAATAGCATCTCACCGATCATTGATGACGCGCGAATTGCTAGAGGCGCTTAAATTTAATATTTAGAGTTCAAATTGCAGCTTTGTTGAGGTCTCTTTAGCAGCAAGGCCGACATCTAGCACTTTTTGGTAGGGTGAACCCCTAAGTTGTGTTAATAGACCCCTTCATCTTCACCTGCTTTGCTCGTCGGCAATGCACCCGTTGTCCTCCGTCTTGAAGGAACCCCTAATTGCTACACTTACCTCAAGACTTCGCTGAAGTCACTTCAAGCCAGACAATCGGGTGTGGGTTGGCTTTACACTTCTGAATCCATTATTATGCATCAGCTTTATAACCTAAGAAGGACAATTAAAATGCCCGTATTTGCTGTCTTCCAAGGCACGGTGAACCCTTGCAGCTGTTTGTATAAGCACTTATAGCCTGGACACTGACAGCACTGATAAAGTCGTTGCCACCCCATCGTTGCATCTATTCGACTCTAAAGACCCTCATTAGAAAAGATATTAATCTGAAGAGCTAAACAACCAAACGATCGGTGACACCAAGCCAATCACTAGTTGTGTCTTGAGAAGAGCAGAACCATCTCTTGCGCAGCAAGTTGACAATTCCGTCAGTGTTAATATGGTCAAAAATGTGTTTTTATCGAACAAAATTAGTGATAAAAGTCCGACATGTTGGATGGATGCACTTGAGAAGGTGTATGCTAGATTGTCGCGCTTTTGACAGCCGATTTACCTATACAGCTTGTGAACAGGTTACTTTGTTCACAGTGGATATCTCACCTCCTTCCCCTCCTCCCCTTTTTCCTCCCCTCAGACTTTCATCCTGCACTACGACCGTGGGCCACTACTTCTTACCACCAGTCCAACAATGGTCCTCACCCAACCAGAGTTGCCCCACTGCCCCCATCTGTGTGCCCAGGCATGGGAACCTTCGAATAACGATGCATCGCTCACGTATAGGGCGCTCGTGTTCAGTTTCAGACAGTCAGACAGCCTTTCCATCCAGGTGTTCAATCTGATATAAAAGCGTTGTAGGCTAATATGGTGATCACTAGCATTCAAATTTAAATCACTTCGGAGTATAATGAGCCTGTTCGGTGTGTCACTGTTCCTGTGCTTGTTCCTATGCAAAGCTTCGCAGATTCAGCGCTTCAGAATATGTTCTCAGGTGTGGCATCCATTTATCTGCCCAAAACCATCAATCCGATTTCATTATTTGGATTAGTCTCCTAGCACCTATGCGCCTAATCGGCGCCCTCAGTATACCTAGGTCAGGCGAGCATTTTGATTATGAATAGAGATGTGGTCAAATGGATACCAAAAGTAAGGTAGGGATCCAAATCGTAGGATTGGATGCACTCGTGGTTTCGTTACCATGGTTTCAATGAGTGAGTAACCTGCACTTAATGCTCGTAGAGGATCGTAGCTTCCTATGCTAACAATTAGAGAGCAGACTGTGGGCAGAATTGCATCCTTCCTCCTGATCTGCATCATTACCTCCTTGCATTTCCACGTGGAGAAGTTGTCGATCCGATTGGGCCAGTCGCATGAGTCACTGAACTGAACACCTCTTCTCAGATATTCGGAAGACTTAAATAAAGCTTATGCTCTAGTTGTTGTTGCTGCTGTTCCAAATCGGAACGTAAATGCACTGCAACCACTTATCTTTGTGCTCTACCTCACCTTACCTCATCCTTTTTACGTTTAGAGGGAGCTGAGCGGGTTGCATTCGGAATTTTCGGTACCGTAGACCGGCTCAAATGAATGCTTTCTAGACGTTGACAAGTCATGGGTCGAAGAAGCAGCACTACGCATCATTAGAAGTCTGCAGAGGGAGAGAAATCTGGACAATGTCTAGAACTGGCCCAGCACATAAGGTTCCGACTCTAATGTTCTACGCAACGTCCAAGTTATCATAAATTTATGCGAAAAGCACCCAATCTACTCAGTAAGACATTAAAGCAAACCCATCTGCTTCGCTACCGATGGAATCGAAGGTGACACTTGCGGTGCCCTCTATAAAGCCACAGCCATACCCGTAAATAACTTCAGCGAACGTAGACACAGCTGATTTATATTACTCATAATGAGTTAAAAACATTGCGAGTTGCTAAGCCAGTACGGGAATATCTTGCCACGACAAGGTCAAGCAAGTTTTGTGAAGCATGCGGCAGACACCGGTGAAGCTAGACGCATCTGTTAACCAGCTAGACGCATATCACCTCATTTGCTAGAAGCCAAACGTCTGGTGGAAGGCGTAATTTAAGAGCGAAATTAACGTGAGTCCCTGCGGTTGTGCTAATAAAGACGATCGACCGTAGCACGCGATTGTGCATGAACTATAGGAATCTGAACGTCGTAACTAAGGCAAACGCATTTCCTCTACTCCACATAAACGAATCGCTCGATTTGTCAATTGGGCTTAAATAGTTCTCTACCCTTTATTCAACGTTAGGATGACAGAATGTGGAAGTGGCGGAGGCGAGCAGATGGAAGCCAACTTTCGAATTGCCAAACCCGAAGCATGAATTCCGGGCGAGGTCACTTAGACTCTGGCGTAGCGACCACCTTCCAACGCCTTAGGTAGCCCACAGGTCGGTTTATTTCCAAAAAAATGTATGACCCACCTCGATGGCCTTCTTGTCTCTGACACAGACACCTGAGAGCACAACGTCAACCTAAAAATGGTGTTGGACCGCCTTTTACACTGAGGATTGCCAGAGAGTCTGAAATAAATGCAGTTTTCTGCAAAGAGCTGCCACACTTCCAGGGCACGCGCTCGCCAGAGGGGATGACAGCGCGCAAATATCGTGCATAACGGGTGAGCATATGGACAGCACCATTCAGCAGACAAAGGTCGGCAGTTTCTTACGTTCGGCAAATCATCGCTTCTAAATAATCTTGCTTGCTGCCACTGTAAGTCACTCATAGTGCTTCCGATCGCCTGTCAGGAGCGCGTGTGTTGGAGCTGCAGGAAATACCATTTCGCAGAGGTAATGCCATGTTCAACTAACTGCTCCTCATGCACCTGTCCCTTCTTCTCGTGCGTTCTATTCTATCCGCCCCTATTCCATGCACACAATGTGCGATGAGAGCTATAGGATACCGTGAAGTAATGCACTAGAGTGCTTGCCCATGCTTTTTGAATTAAAACTTAAAAGATGCTGTCAGAAGTGCCTCAGTTACCACGAAAGGTATTCCATAGACCTAACTAAAAGTGCCAGGCTTAATTACCTTTCAGTAGTACAATCTCATTAGCCTCCGAACAAAGCCAAGAGAACAATGTCTACTTTGGCTCCTAGGAGTCCTAGTGACCATGCGCTGTAGGTGAGGGTGGGGAGCGAGACCTCCATAGTCCAAAAGTGTACTTAAATCAGATTCGACGGAACTCTAGAAATTATAAACTGAACGTAGGAAAACAGTACCCTCTGCTCTGGAAGTCACATCCACCTAGAGGCAGTAGTTAACGAATTCATCTCTGAACTGCAACACCACCTTCTGAAGCGACTGGTCTGCAGGTTGAGGCGTCTATAGTGCCATGCATTCCTCTGTTCCTGCACTTCTCTGCCTTACTTTTTGTTGATTTGGTACACTGATGGCGGATTCGCTCACTTCTTTGTTCCTATGCCTTTCGTGAGAGTACGTCGAACACGGCTGCATCGCTAGTGTCATCATTCAATTTACGCACGGTGAAGTTGCTCGACTCAAGGACTCAAGATGTTGGAATGGGCTCGGAGTTAATTACGTGACCCAGTTCTTTAAGTGTCCTATCATGCTCATTCTTTTATTGAAAAAAATCGCCCCACTTTTCCAACAGTTTATACAGCTGTCTTGCAATCTTTGCAAAGCCTTTGAAGCGACTCATGTCGCGACCTAGTTGGTGTTTGTTGGGTCCTCACTTGCTCTTTGGTTAGACAAGACAGTACGGTCAAAGTTGCTCAAATGGACAGTGCAGAAATCGGCATTTCAGTAGCTTCAACAAAAAGCCTATACCGACGTCACGCTGTGGAATATCCCTGTCCAAGACGGGAACATTGCCTGGGTGTACAATTTAATCCCTTTTAGTAAAAGCATGATCAGTACGCCGTTCTGTAAGCAGTCGAAGGTGATGATCAAAGGTTGTGGCCATCTCGTTAGCGCTAAATTTCGTGAATGGCTACACGACTCTTTTAAGTGTGCACACTTTGCACTGAAAATGGCATCATTTCCACCCACTACATCCGTTATTTCAACAGAAGAGGATTTTTCTAATAGCAGAGGTTAGGCGGTTTCACTGTAGATCGTGGGTCATAAATGAATGAGTTCCCCGACATGAGTTACTTCTTTGTTTCTCCACTAACGAGACACTCAAACACCCATTCCACAGGTGATGATGCCGCACCCGAAACGTTAGAGTGAACCACTCCATCCCACACACCTCGTTCACGTCTATCAACAAGCAAAGTTATCACCCCCTATGCAATCTCGATCAATCTCCACGTTCCTCTGCTTGCAGAGTAACACAAAAAAGGAAGAATTTACTAATGATGTAAAATTAACAGGAACATACAACACTGCGGAGACACCATCATAGCTTGGCAAGGGAGACGTGGGCATTGGAAATAGTGAGGATTCAGGATTGAGAGAGTTTTATGCTGTTCCACATTAGAATGCTGCCCGAAGACACAATCAATCATACCAGTGTCCCCTTTCCTTCTTGGCGCATGGACTTTATGAACTTCACGGTGGTAACGGGGTTTATACACCAACGAAATGCACATATAATCCGTTTTGAACAGCTGACCTCTCGTCTGCATTCGATTCACACATCATCGACACTTGAACCTGCCAAACTAAAACAGCAAGTATGGGTTGGGAGCAGCCTCTAGACAAAGACAAACTCGGAAGACCGTGAAACGGATCCATAGGTTGTAAAAAATAATACACAAACTAAATCGGTCTATAGCCTAAGAGGCCATCCACTTTCAAAGCGAAGTTGTAAGTGGGTGCGAAAATCGCAATGAGTTATTGTGAGATAAAGCAGTGCATGATGA
>JADWOT020001623.1:0-18314 GCA_036345935.2 Taenia hydatigena
GGGCTCATCTAAGGACTAGGAAAAGGAATAACTATTACAAATGAAGCGTGGAGGATCTACTTATCAACGTCTACTCTAAGAACGGCAAGCACTTAGAGGTTCGAGGCAAAGATGGCACAGAATAAAGTATTCACAACAGAAAATGAGGCTAGGTCGATGAGAACTGCTTAATTTTGGATGGTAAAGCTAAAAAGAGATCAAGGACCACTGGTAAACTAATTACAAGCTTGGAGGCAGGATCGAAGGAAACAATTCAAAAAGGCCACCCAGCAGAATAATTGCAAAGATTACATTTTGAGAAACGAAATCAATCTACTTAACTTTGCAGGTGACAGTTCAACCCGAGGCGCGAAAACCTTAGCGTTCTACCACTAGTCTGTGAATGCATTAATGTCTACTCTACACGATAGCAAAAGGCAAGAGACTTCAGCCTATCAAGTGATCGCCTTTAATCCTTTTTTCAAAAACAGATTTTACGAGGAAATTGCAGAAATGAATAGAATCAGTAAAAAACGGCGCCATAAGGAAGACGTGGTCAACAGAATAGCGGGAGCTCGTTGACACTCCGTTAAAAAACAAAATTGGTCCTCAGTTATGAAAAAAGGGGAACCAACAACTGTGAATTTCTAATCACCCTCCTCAAAAATACTTTAAAATTACACTACTTATTGGAGATCTCGCAAAGTGCTAAGCATGAGCAATTGAATTGTTAATCATTCCAACGATAATGAGAGAACTTTCCACGCTAAAAGAAAGGAGTAACTTTCTGCCTACTGACAGCAAAGAGCAAAAACCATGGCAGAGTGGGGAGAAGCAATAACGCAACGGTCAATTGTAAAAACCACGCATCAAGCACTCCATGATAGACAGACATTGACCAGTTTGTAGATACCCTGATGATTGGTGGTGCAACCCCTAAGAGAGACGCTTATTTACAATATTGATGCTGTGTCCACGTGGATGAGCCCATATCGGTAGGTACGACCATGGCAATGAGGCTCGCAGCTCTTTCGCCTTCGTTTGGCGATTTTGAACACTTAACCTGTCGATACCGTCTTGTGCGATACCCTACTTCAAGACCAAATCTTGTGCAACAGATGCTATACTTACTCGTTAGAACTATTATCTCCAATGTTTTGTAAGAAAACGGATCCAGGGCCATAACGGCATCGACGCAGCTCTGAGCTGACGTGACGTGACCTAGTGTGTGGCCTAGCTAGCCTTTCAGCATTGCTGCATCTCATCTTTGGCAGTACCTGCATCCTTGCAACCACTGCTTGACACCTGCTCCTCTCCCTTACCTTCAATCGGTACAGACTAGCAAATTGAGTAATCTACCAACATGAAATTGGTGTTTTCACCTCCTCTTAGTGGCTTTCCACTCGTCTGACCAAAGCGCTTTCTTCCAACATCTTAGTCATCCAAAGTTATTCATTTCCCACTATTTGCATGCTCTCTGTGAACGCTGTAGACAGGTTCGTCTCAACCAGCCTCATATCCACCGCATGCTGCCCGAATTGACCTCCACACATTCCGCAGGTCGAGAAAAGGACTGACAAACAGATCGATAATCGAGAAAATCGACTGATAGGTTGGTAGATAGGGAAACTGAAACATACAGAGTTACTGAAAGGTCGTTAGACAGCCAACACTAGCCTTACCGCCTCACCTAGCCTCTACCTCTACATCTCTACTAACCGACCAACCAAGTGAATAAACAAGAACAGGGGTGCAAGTAAGTAAAAGAAGAAATCCGGTACTTCGCGAAGAAATCTTCCCAAAACAACACCATTAATAGACATGATGGTGGAAAAAGATACCGAGAATAGAGGCAGAAGCGAAGACAAGATACTACTGGCGACCACTGTCGTATCCAGGGTCCCATCACTGCGGTATTATACGCCACAAAATAAGTGACGTACCGCGAAAAAAAGCACTTGTGCAACAGACACAAAGCCAATTAATGTCACGGGACTGGGTAGCAAGCCGGACCAAACCTAACACCAGACACTTGCGCCCATTAGCCTAAGCATGTCTAGGCCGGTGGCATCCCCCCTCCTCCACCCAAGCTACCTAGTGCACCAACAACTCCACTGCACGGAACACATGCATGGCAGCACTCAGTCAGTTAACACTGTATGTAATAGACCAGCCAGTATGTACGTGTGTGCTCAAAACGATGGAACAAGTACCGTGCGTAAATAAGGTAGCTAGACATAGCTAGTCATTCCATTCCGTTCCATTATGAGTAACTTCCATCTTAGCCATTGTTAGCAGCAATAATGCGATCAAAACGAAGTAATGCACATCAGAAACACGAGTCACGAGGGCGTCAGGGTGTTACTTTAGCGTCTCCGACAGTCCAATGCTCTGACGAAGATGAAGCGATTCCAACACGACCATAGACAGCAAAAAATAGATCTCCTTACCTTCCCCTGTCTATCTACCCTACCCCCACCAGTCAATTAACCCAATCAACAGATAAGTTAAAAGCGCGTAAGTAAGGAAACAGATGAAACTTAGCGTTTGCCAGTGCACATTTGTCTGTGTCTTGAGGGACATCCACCAACCATTAGCCATCAAGGATACTAACCTGGCTAGCCTAAGGGAGACGCTAAACCTACATTTTTGCCTATTTTCGCAACCCATCAGTCAGCTATTAGCCCCAAAGAAATAACGGCTAAAGCCAAGGTTAATTACTACTACGACCAAGGCGAGGTCGGCGAAGACTACGCCGAAACAACTACGCTGATACAGGAGGAGGAATGAACAAACCGAGGCAATCAGTGCGTTTCCCTCCAAGTCATCTCCGTGACAATACGTTTCCGATGCACACCCCATTCATAAGTATTTCGGGGGCAAGCATCCCAGGATGCTTCTTTTGACGATATCAAATGTGCACAGTCCGGAGGTTCACACAAGGAACACTAATTAGGCAGATTCAAATAACATTAGCAAAAGGGACCCGCGAAACTGACTGACATTCAGTAAAACTTAAGTGCGCCCAAAAATGCGCATTCAATTACGAGATGGTCCTCCTCAAATCCGCTAAACAATGGAAATAAGTTGAGCAGCAGCGAGCTTTCTAATCGCAAGCAGATTCATTAGAGTCTACTCACTTGACACAACTGTGCGTAGTGTCCATGGTACTGTTCCGAATGTGAAAGAACACTCATTTGGAACCTATAATTACAGTCCATCGCAAATGCCCACATTTGCAATGATGCAAACTGCATTAGCATCCTGTACGTTCAATCTGACAAGTACGAATTTGGCATACTTTGTAATAAAGACAGGCAACTTGTCCCAATTAAAATTCTCAAAAAGCACATGCATATTCATTGAAAAACTAAACACAACCTTTCCCGATCAGATTAGAAGGAAAAAAAGAGCAATAGACAAAAGTACGCCGTCTACCCTCCTAAACGCAAAGCGATAACAAGATGCGCAAAGTGAACAAATTCAGCCAATGGCATGACCGGATGTCAATGAGCACAAAAGCCAGAACTGTCAACAATTAAAGTATTGCTGAGTGAAAGTACCCAAACAACTGGTGGCAGCAAACAAGTGAAACACGTGCAAATGAGTAATTAAGAAGACACAGTTAGCCCCAAAACAGTCTTGGATTCTCATCGAACAGACTTCGTCTGTGGCCAATGCAAAAAACTACACCTCACACTCAGGTGTAACA
Organism: Taenia hydatigena; assembly: GCA_036345935.2. Classification (NCBI taxonomy): domain Eukaryota; kingdom Metazoa; phylum Platyhelminthes; class Cestoda; order Cyclophyllidea; family Taeniidae; genus Taenia; species Taenia hydatigena. The sequence goes on from JADWOT020001623.1 coordinate 3,692, forward strand.
CCTCATCAAAGTTAACAAAACGACAAGCAGCGTGTGTAAATAGAGGCCTTTCAAATGTGCGTAACTATGCATTTATACTCACCTATTAATCGGTGAGTCCCTTCATGCATCCACAATCATCATACTCATTGATGCGACCCTTTTTGTGCCCACCGCATCACAAAGCAGAAGCCATGACACGGCACAGCACCGCTTGCACCATCCTTCGTGGCACACTTCCAACAGTTTCGACAAAATTCCACCAGCGAACGCTGATTGCCAAAATGCCCTTCAACGGCAGCACAGCCTCAACAAAACACCTTCCTTTGCAGGGTCGGAAGAAAAACTGCCAATATGCAGGCTCATTTGTCCAGTCTTCCCCACTTTGCGTGGTAAAATTCGATGTTTGCATTCTCCCATCACCTGCATCACCAAATACTCCACCCAAGGAGCACCCTCGAATCAGCAGGAACAAACTGAGACTTAAAGAAGCAATGTCAATCAAGGCGACGGATCGATACGCTGTGACGAAAGTATAGGCTGCACGTTGACGCCTCAGTCGCAGCAGTCTTTACGACCTTGACCCAGGCTTGTTCCGATTGCGTCTACTGAAGTTACAAGAGACGACATTCATTTTACCAATGAAGGAAATACTCAAGTATCCTTTCGGAGGGCAATGCAGATATATTAGCGTCCAATGAACACGATAAATTCGACCGATGGGATTATTGTAACAATTTGGAAAATGTAGCTGTCACATTGCGTTTGTGAATAGACTTCGAGGAAAGGATAGATGACGAATTCATTGGGGCACAGCACAGATCGAACCAACTTGCAGGCTGGAGTAGACAGCAAGAGAGAAGTCAAGCATCAAATTCGGCATCTTTTCAGCAATCACCTTGAGCATATTGAGCGCACCACCACAGATCCGGACCATCGTTGACTTCACGTGAAGCCTAAAATGAAACAGTTTTTCCTACTTGAACTAACAGAACTTATCCAGCCAAAACACTGCCGCAATTGAAACACGCAACGTGCCCACCATATCGACAGGCAATGCACTAAGCACGACCGATGACCTCGAAACTGCCAAGCCTGAAGAACCACTGTCAAGCAAACATATTTTAACCTTATGAGTTATTGAAAATACACAAACGCACCATCAAGCTTGACCTTAGAACAACTGCTAAAATTGATCCTAAGCTACAAAAAGCATTATACGTCATGCAAACTGCGCCGTATTTTTTTCTAAAAGAGGCGTCGGAACATTATGCACCACATGTGAGAATTGAAACGCTATTAACTTAGATGGCAGGTGATCGACACAACCCTTATGGATAGTGAAAGGGTGGCCTCTGTCGGCACAATTATTACACAATGGATAGGGAATTAGCACGCCTCCCGTTTGTCACCTCGTCTTCTGCCTCAAAACCCTTTGAACAAATAGATTAGAGCTAACGGACCTTATTGCAAACTTGGATTGCTCAGGCTACTACCTCCCGTTTCTCCTCCCAGGAATTCTGACGAAATCATCATCAGCAGGAGTGCGATGGCTGCCCCTTCGTCTCTCAAAGTTCCATTTCAACAATAAAAGCATTGCACAAACCCTTCGTCTTACCGGCCCCATCTTTGCTACTGTCCTTATTGAGTGCCTTTCTTCCAGTCATTAAAGTTCAAATTTCATTGTCGCAGAGTCACAGATGCAATATTAAGCGATTGATGGCTATAAACCTAGAAGCGCGATGTGGACAAGACAATTGGTAGGTGTTAGAACGTTTTCATATGGCATGAAATATAAATGTTACAAATAGGCAGAAGCAAGTACGACATTAAATCGTGGGGCATTTTCGCTTGCTCCTCCTCCTCCTTCCCCTACAAATTGACAACCACACCCCAGCAATAAGTCACCTCAGTCACCACTCACACATACGGGCATCACGAAAAGCCAATGCATCGTACAAAGGACCTTAATAATGTAACCTCAAATCGGCTTCCCCTCACACCACACCGCTGTTATTGTTACCGTCAAAAGCCTCAAAATCTAACTGCGACCTTAAGTTGAAAAAAAAAAAAAACAAAGAACAAGCAAAAATAGTGAAATTGTAAGCCTATGATAAGATCCCACTCAACTTGTACAACATACGCTGCCCCATGAGGGTGTACTTACCAAGGTACCGCCCTCCCCTACCTTTCCACTCGCTGCCTGCCCGGCGCCCATGCACGCCGCACCCGGTCTTCCACCTGATTTTGGGACCTTCCTCCAAGCACACAGCTGCACTGTCTACCCACTTATGCCCTGCGTGAAGGAATGGTCCACACTGAGGAGGAGGAGAGGGAGCGAGGGAACTCTCAACCACATTCATTGCTCCTCTAATAAATGTTTTGACACCACAGCCGTCACCGCTGACATTGACCAAATCAAAAACACCGAGTGTAGTCTCAGTGCCTTCCCATGGATCGGTTTCTACGTCCACACTTCCCCTTGCCATTATTACCACCGCCGACAACAACGATGCGTGTTAGTGTTGACGGGCAGCCTGATGAGTCCGTAATTGATGACGACAGCGACGACGACGTCGATAAGCGTCACGTAGCCAGCCTTGCAAACAATGCCGACGACGACGGTGGTGAGGTAGCCAGTGTTGGTCAGAGGCCGACTATTACAACACACAAACACTGTACTTACAACTTTTGCGTGCAAAATTGACACCTAATGCCAATCGCATAATAATGCTCAAGAGGAAGTAAAAATCCCTTTTTGCTGTACTTTGGACCCGCAACCGCTTTGGCACCATGTAAAGTCAAGTGATTGGTGAGTACTCCTCCTCGCCTTCCCTTCCAGCAAATAAGGCCCTATTCGCCACAATATCGCTCCTTCCCTATTCAAATAACCCTCCACCTACCTACCTCAAGCAATTCCCTCCACTCCATTGTTCAGCACAGCGAACAAACGCGAAAGTGTTGCCATCCAACAACCAACCAAAATTCGTCAAATTTTCTCTCGCAAACCTCATTAACAAAAAAAGAAATCCCTACACACACACACTCACACACATGTCTAGGTAATTAAAAACGAGCTTTAGACGATCTTGAAAATATCAGTGCGCATAGACCTACGTGCAACGAAAACATTAGCAGACAATAGGACAAGAAATGCACACCTCAAACTGTAAAATTAAAAACATACGCACCCAAATTCACAAAAAGAAGAGGCACCTAGAGTAGGTTTAAAAAAAGCTCTGGAACACTTCTCCTACTCCCCATCTTTTCAGTGTTAGCACAATCATCAACGCAACTATTCAACGCGGCAATAAGTCCACCCCTCCCCCAACTTATCAGTGCTACACTTTAGTTAGTCTACTGGGCTTGCGGACATGTAATTCTTACCCAATGCTTGCGCCCAGCAACACATAAAGTCACACCCACCGCTATGCCATCCAACACACACTGCTATCGTCCATGCCAACATTCACATCGCAAAACCGGGGAGGAGACGCCTCCGCCAATAACTCTACAAGTTCGCATTGCCCACCACCGCCACAGTAATTTCGTAGCATCAGAAAATGAAAAAAGCAAGCAACGGAAGAGCCCATGTGTGAATGGCCAATGCGCTGCAAAGCTAGCGCCTCCGAACATAACTACTAATAGGAGGAAACACCCTAACAAGCAAGCGTTTGGGAGTGCTGCGAAGTACACTCTGCGTAGTGATGCCAAAGCTTTCCACTAGTCACCCCTTCTTCCTCCGCTGCGTCCACCTCGCCCAGACACCAACTCATACCGTCAAAGCTGAACCTGCCATTAGGCCATCACCGAGATCTTCTACACAACACATTTTAAAAATCCCACATCAGCGCAAAAATTAATCATGGTCCCCAAGTCAATGAGCACGTCGAATCTATAGCTACACAAAAGGAGCAAAGATTCACTTACAGCAACCCAATCTTACCTGTGGAACGCGTGGAGTGATAGCAAAGGCGAGCACCACACTCATTGGCAACAGATAATGCCTCCATTTTTGTACAAGAAGAAGTCTTGATAGGAACTGCGGCTATCTCTTCAACGCCTGTTCTAGCATGTGAACGGATAAAGGTAATGGATTAAAAGGCATATAGATATAAGGAGTAATTATTGACAAGCAAGTAATAAATAGGCACAAAACGATCTTAATTTACCATAAAATAGTTGTATAGAAAGAAATGAACGCGATTAGACCTTATAGCTGGGAAACAAAACGTTTTAGCATTCCCAATATGAAGCCTTCGCGCTTACTCTGGCGAGTAGACGTATAAAGAAAGCCGTTCGACACAAAAAGACCTAATGACAGCTAGAGATCGAAAATCAACAAAAAATGGCCCAAATGCTTACCAGATTTCCAACTTGTTCCAGTAAATTAATCCCATTAACCGAAAATAATGGCCACCGAGATGCACACCACTTACGTGCTTCACGTGCAAATCTAGCCAATCACTTTATTGTTCGTCCGACAAAACAAATACGATTCTAATTTTGTGTATTTTAATAAGCTAAAGGTTCTTAGAAATACCCAACTTTTTAGGCGACATATTTAAATATAAAACTGCTGCTGTAATATTTGTATCTATTAGCCATAAGTACGCTAATAGTCAACAAACCTTGAATATAACAACGCGTTAAACTAAAATTGCAAGGGTCATATACGAATAAAATAGTACAATTTTTTTCAAGCTTACATTTTTTCGGTATTCTATTTGTATATTTCAGCTGATGTCAACTGTGGCTAGTGCAACTAGGTTTATGAAGCCTGTCACAACGTATTTTTATGATTTAGTGTAACTGTAACTTACCACGTACTTTTAATCACTTTTAACATATACCTAAACAGCTATAATAGCTTGAGTCCTGGTGCACTGGGAAGTGAGCAATGTAATGTCCTGAGATTCCCTTAAAAGGCAAAATAGCAGGGCAGAATTCTTGTGCATTACTTTGTTTTTTGGAACTATCGGTTTCGATCAAGGTCACAGAGGTGGCCGTATTGCCCTAGTTGCCTAGGCTGGCCTTATTCCCCTCTGCCCGTTGAACATATATATATAAGCTGTTGGCAGGGCTTGGAGGCCATCCTGGGCGGCTGGGGCAATATGGCCACCTCTGTAGCCGGGACCGATTCCGACAGTCCAAACAAATAATTTATTGCATTTCACCCCTACTACGGGATGGATGGCTGCGTTTAGCTACTTTGTTATAAACAGAAGGAAGATATAGGGCAATTGGGTCTAAGTGCGCAATCCAAAGCGTAAATTCAAGCTTACATAAAAAACGAAAAACCTGGGAGTATAAAAGTATTGGTGCATGTGCAAATATAGACAAGGATTGCATCAAAAACATTTGTCCCGGACTGGGTTGGTGGTCAATCGAGAGGCCAAACAATGCAATGGTAAGCACTGGGCAGGGTGCTAAAATAGTGCAGGAGGCAAATGACGTTATGATGGACTCCTGTTAAACTGGGCTTCAGCTCCCTCCTCAAATGCGCTGACAATATCCAACACGGGCAGTGGATGTATTAAATGAACAAAAGTCTAAACAATATTCTGCCTTGTCAAGTTAAATATCGTGCGTATTGGTTAGGTACCGCTTAAATCACTCTCGTAAATTAGTTTGGCTAAGTATCCCAACACGTGATGTGGAGTGCTAATTTTACCGCAAAGTATAGTGAAGCTTAAAAGCTAGTTAAGGTTGAAGGTAGCCAGGATTAATGCCTCGCCTGTCGTAAATTGTGCATATGGGTATGATTGAGGTTGCTGTAGTGCTTGCACACATTTAGAAGGCTCTTCCATTTTGAGGGCGTCAGGAGGCCAATGGAAAAGAAATCGCGGAACTTGAAGGCTAGGTGCTCTCCCTTCGCCCTCTCCTTCATCGCATGCGTTGTTTCAGCATCGTCGCAACTGGTATTCCAGTTTAATTCACCTATCACGGTAGAACAATGTGTTGCGTCTTCGAGTGTGCCGTTTGATAGAAATTCAGACTCCTTCCACAAAGTCGATCACTGCATACTTTACTCGAATACATGGTTAGATAAATGTGCAAATGAGATGACTCATATGCATATGGAAGAAGGGGGAAGAGAACAAGGCAGGTGATATCGCAGCCCTGTGCCGAGACATTTAACGATGACCATTCCCATCCCTTTCTCCCAATTTCCCTTTATGAACGTCTCGTCTTCGCCTCTCACCCAACTATCCTTTCGTCTCTTTTTGTTGCATAATCGTGTTGCTTTCTCTTCACTGAAGAGGTGTAATAAATTTTATTGTACTCCCTGATGCAAACTAACAAATGGCCTTGAATACACCTCTCTTAGCTGCATAGTAATCTTCAGAAGTGAGGCGTCGAATTGCATTGCTCTTACTGCCCCTGAATGCCCAAAAGGTGTCCTTCTCTTAGGAAACATCAAAAGTTCAAAGCCGAAAACAAGCAGTCGCGTCAAGGCGGTGCACTTAACTCAAAGCATAGTTGTAACGGTGATTTCTCTCATTCATTTTCGCCTCCTTTGCATGCACTATAATACGTAGAGTTCGGTGAAGGTGAAGATGCATAAGCGCAATTTACGCCTGCTCCTACAAAACTACCTACAGGGAGTGTTGTTTGAAGCCTACACCAGACGACACTAAGAGACACCACGCGGCATGTGCTACTGGTCTATTTGCATGCGTCAGACTCGATGTGGTCAATCACAAAACAAGCTGTCAGACATACCCTTCTACGCCTTGTACCGACTTCTATCTTTCATCCTGCTTCACGCTGTCGTTTCTATCATTCGTCAGTAGGGAGGATATTTTTCTCTGTGATCACTGCGGCAGGAACATGCATCGGATTATGACGGCCCCGCTACTACTACCAAGTAATCAGTAGCAGTGGTTGAAGGAACCGACTGCGAATTCGGTGGTATTCATGAGCAGTGATGTGCAGTGCAAAGTTGCAGTTACAAACTGTGCTGCGACATCTTTTATTTTGACTCGCTTTAAAGCAAAATTTGTCATTTTAGTGAACACTAGCAAATTGGCACTAATGGTAAATCTTCAAATGTTTTTAATTCAAATCGCTTCCTCTTTTGAAAAGTTAGTGCATCAGTCTAGGTCAAGGTTTTCTCCATGCTGAAATGCACTGAATAGAACATCATGGTAAATGAAGGCTAGTTACGTGGCATTTGATCGCAAAGGACTAACACGTGACTTCGTAATTGACAAATCGCAAAAATAATATTTTAATGCTGTCAGTATAATAGTTAAATCGCTGCAATGACCGGAGAGAAGTAGAGTAAAGCTAAGCTGCACGTCAGACAATACAATTTATAAAAACTCTCAAAGGCAATCCACCTAAATTTTTGTGACCGCCATTTGTTAAGTGCAGAGCTGTTGGTTTGAATCACTTCGATGTGAGGCCAATACACTTCAGTGTCAGCGCTCGGATGATCTCTGCTCTTTGTTCAAAGATGTAGTTAACGGTGTCTAAATACAATTTTCTTAACGCTATAAAAAATGACTGCGATTTGTTGTGCAGAAGTGGGAGCAAGCATTGACTGCTCCACGCGAAACGAGGCTGATGGTTAATCTCTTTGCATAGGCGGTTCTGCATAACCTCTGAGCAATTTAATTGTTTGGCAGACTGTGTTTTGGTATTCTGTTCGTGCACGTAGCCGTATTGAGTGTTGTGGTCTTCAGCCAATGGTCACTAGTTAATAGAAGTTCTTCAAGACGTGTTTGGGAGTTGAGCACAGCGAAGTATCTTTTTGAATTCGCACCCAACAATGTAGGAAAGCAAAAAATCCTGAAGCATACGGTGGACATCGGGAAAGCTTGGCCGACCCATGGGCATGTAGATCCGTACCGCCCCTTTGTAGGAGGGAAGGAAAGCTTAAAGGCAGAATCATGAATCCATCAATTATAATTAGTGTTTCCACATTTATAAATACACATTCAAATGTCTACTTGATGAGGCTATAGAAAGCTAGTTCTGTCTTACGACCCCGCGTCAATGTTTCTGTTTGCTTAACCTCTTCTATGAACTTCGGATTTGCATACACGACAGACATGGAATAAAACCACAAGGACCTCAGGACATTAATGTAAGTGGGTCAATGGTTGAACACACCCCACACATCCGCTGGCACGCAGGAGTAAGACAAAAGTTATGTGCGGTGATATTACAAAATAAACTTCTGTCTACTTGTGTTTTTGAGACTCAAATTGATTTTAAAAATAACAATAGCACATTAAACGCTATCCTCTCGAAATTGAAGTGAATTAGTTCAACTGGAACAACTGTGATGCATGATGCTCTTATAAAGCTTGCGTCAAGGGGTAAGACTTCGACGCAGAAAATCAGACGTTATTCCGTTGATAGATGCCACCAGTGAAGGCGGCGTCACTTGGAGAAGCTGTACACCTCGGCTCCGATTACTGCCTCCAATCACACCGATGTTTGACTCACGTTATCCCCTCGCTTCGTAGGTGGCCACAGCACCCTGCTGACAGTTGGATGTCAGTAAGCGCACTCATACATCATTTGGATGACTTTTAGCACTATGACCACCTTGGAAGAGCTGTATGTCTATGAGCATGTTGAAAATGGCCTGAGTGATCGTAGACTTGGAATGGTTTTGTGAGCATTGACAGGTTGAAAGCAACGGCGAATCAAAAGCAGTGTCGACACGAACTTAATCACTACTTTATGAAGCATTAACTGCTAATGAAGAGGATGAATGAAATAAGCGATTCTGTCGGATGCATTTGGGGAACAGTTGTGAATTAGCATGTCCATTTCTCTGGGTTAGCAAAGTATCAGCTTAGTGATTGCAAGAAACTTAATAATTCAAAGCAAACATTTGCATATATTTCACGGAAAATCATATGAGAATACGTGGGGTGGGTGAATAAGGGAGGAAAATAGAAACTCACATTTGCTAAGTGTAATTAAACTATGATCAAAGTAGGTGATGCCACATAGGGGCAAATTCAATCGTTAATTTGCATAATTTAAGCCTGTACCACGGGTTCACGTAATGAACGCCTTCTTGCGAGCAGCTCTGCAGCAATCACTCTCAGATAAAATCACGACCACGGTTAGCGTTATTGTAAAAGCAATTCCCAAAGATCATTTCCATTCCTTCTGTTAAGGTCGTCATGAATCATCTCAGCTGCAGCATACACCCTTCTCTCATCACCTCAAGGCTTGTCATTAAGAAGCAAGGATCATTTAGGCTTGCATTCGTTCTCCGCGGCCACCATTACACTTCGCAAGTCTTCGCTAGAGCCAGTGGTGGGTGCGATGCTAGGGCAGAATATGCAAAAGCTCCGGAGACCGTCAGCATTACCTGTTGGTTAAAGAACAAAAGTGCAGACTTTAGTGCCCGTGTAAGCAAGTGGAAGAGTTGGAAGTCAAATCCAAGTGGCACGTTTACGAGCAGTTAAAGCACGCTATTGAACATTAGTTAGCGAAGGCTTACCATTTGTGCACTGCAGCCAATCTCTTGGTTTCTTCAAGGTCACCCTAGGTCCTTCAACGCAAGCCACGCCTGCAATCATTCACATATTCGCACACACATCTCGTGCCAAACGCAGGAACCACGTTGCCACCCTTTTACAACGCAATCCCTTAGCGAAAAGTGGAGACGGTGGTGAAATCGGATGGTAAAGCAGAATTTTCTTCTATTTACACATTTGACTTCTTCCGTAAACGTGGCAAGCTCATTGATCAACGAATTACTGTGAGGTGACGAACATAGATTTTATGCTCCGACTTCTGGGCAAAGGATTGGAAAAGTTTTCGAGGCACAGTGACTGGTTCTAGCAGCCGAATTCCCACTCTTTCTAAAGGCAATGACCACTAAACAGGATGGAATGCCAATATATCAGAAACAGTTTTCTACAGAGAACGTGCCTATTACTTCCTTCATTAACCCTCTTTCAGTATAGTCAAGGCCGTGGCCAACTATGCATGCACAAGCAGACTTACAATCACTGCAGTGAATGCTACGTGATTGTATCTACTGGCACATAATCTCGGCTCCAAAGAAACGGTTTTCTGGTGTGTGAGGTTTCTAAGAACCTGTCTGACTTAAGAATCTCTCTAGACAACGAGGCAGAGGTGTGGTCCATAGCCAATATTACGTTGAATCGTGGATTGATGGAGCTGTGTATTCCACTGATGGCAGAACATCTTGAAGACCTGTGCTCGCGAAGGGAGGTACTGATGCAGACGACAGCACAGTACTTCGAGCCGATACTGGAAGGCAAACGAATGAAAGACGTGAGTAAGGAGATAAAGTTCCGAGCGATTTGCAATTGGCTAGAAGCAAGTATTTGTGGCGTAGAGGAAAAGGCAAAGACATTTGGGAAGATGATTTCGCGGATTGAGTTGGCAAGGCTTCCCCCACAGTGACAAACCCTACAACTGGGTATTTGTGAGGCGGTACTTAGAACTGCTTATTAAAGGCAAGCACTGTGAATGGGTAAATCACTTAAAAGACGTGAGATTTAGAGGCGAGCAATTTCAACAGACAAGTGCATGACTAATAGACACATTGGCATGGACAAAGAGTGGGGAGCTTTGTGATAATTAAAAGAGATGTAATTGATGAATGAAAAGATAAAATGGATTGAACTGGATGTGAGATTGAGAAATGGATACGAAATGAGTAGGTAGATGCCTTTATGCGTGTTCAAAGATTTAATGCGGGATGAGTGGGTGGATTTATTTAGGCATCGTCGGTGCGAATTAATTGAGTTACGGGCACTATTCTAACTTCTGTGACGAATGTCCACCCGATGTTCCACCAAACGTGGACCCGGCGAAACAGAGGTTTTGGTGTGTCCAACGGTTCGCAACTGAGCAAGTAGATAAATCACTTTTAATATCGAGGTGTCCACCCTGCTAAAGAGCAGACTAGTCGATTCGATACGTGCTCTGATTTTTAGCATAGGATTCTGTAGAACCACCTCTTTTCATAACCCTCATGTCATTTTGCATTTTGACGATATGGTAAATTTTTGGAAGCGTTTAGAAAAGTGTTGATGACCCTCAGTTGTAGTACTGTTTCAGATTCCCGGTGTTTAACGTCTATGCCGCAGTTGCAACCGGACAAAACTTTTAATGTTGAAGTTCCTTTCAGTGGAGGAGCGACCCTATTAGACTGTGAATTGGTTTTATGGTCTTATTCCATTGCTTTTCAGGTACGGTATGTGTCATTAGTTGTTGTGGCTCCGATAGTAGTGTGATGTTTGTATAATACCAAAATGGCTCTATTTATTACAAGTCTTTTACAACAAAGCTACGCGTATGTTGCGTTGTCATGTCGAGAAATGGATCAATCTTCATTTTTTGGCAGCGGCTACAATGGAACGCTCCTTCCCAATTGTGAAAAATTAAACATCGCTAGTTGCAAGTATGTTTGGTGGGGATGGGTCAAATTATTATCTTAACAAACTTTAGACCGAGGATAAGTCATCGGTCCCGAAGGGAAGGCAAAGCAGATAATTTACTACTCGCTTAAGAGAATTGCACCGGTTGTAAAATCCTACAATGCTACACCGCATGGTGACTTCCATCGACCATTATTCTAGTGCTAGATGTCTTAGCTTGAAATTGGATAAAATAAACTTAAGGTAATCGGTGTTAATGTATAAGTACGTACTCAGTAGGAAACCGGTTCCACTTGATCGCCATGTTAGCCTGTTAAGAGGCTGAAATCCTCAGTATAAGTTGAAATTTGGCTGCTTGAACCAGTCCATGTGCTTCGACACTTTTTCCATCCTTTTTATAGACTTTGGAGCGTAAGCGCCATCTTCGTCACCTCAAAGAAATTCGTAGATCGATGAGCTCGCCTTGTTTACGGATGACGTCGAATCTGTGAATAAGAAATTATTCTGCTTTATCATCTGAATACACCACCGTCTCCATTTGCCACTAAGTGATTACCTTGTAATAGCGTGGTAAAGTGTTTCCCGCGTCTAACACGCGATGTATGTGGCTGAGTGAATGAATGCAAACGTGGCGAGCGTTGAAGGACCTTAGGTTACCTTGAAGAAAGCAAGAGATTGGCTGCAGTGCACAAGCGGTGAGTGACCATTCGCTAACTGATATTTATTTGTGTCCTCTAACTGTGCTAAACTGCGACCATAACTTTCAACCCATTATTAGTTTGTGGCTGCCACCTACCTCCTTCTTTACCTTACTTCTTCCTCCTTTCCGCCCTTATTCCATATTAATCACGCATCAAGGGACTTCCCACCTGATTGCATGATTCGGAATTGTGCTGTCTCTGCACTTGCGTGGGCATAATATGGGGAATTCCTGAATCAGCTTTATTAAAGAGGGTTCTTAGGAAGAATTGCATATGCTATGACCATCGCTTATCTTAGCATAGTGTTGAAGTGCTAACTTCCAGTCTTGTGAACTAAACCAGTGGAAGTTTTTTGGTGACGCAGCACTTTAACATTTAGCGTTATTGTACTGCATGGAAATGGGGCAAAGCAGACCAGTTTAGACCTGTCTTCAGCCTTGCCGATTATCACAGCGACAGTAAAAATGAGATATAAGGTGAATGTGAAAAGAAATAACAGGTGGTTTCGAGTCGGTAAAGATCTCATGCTTTGCATAGCCCCTACATCATCTTTGCCGATGTCTTAATGGTTTTTGCTATCGCGCAATTTGTTTACTTTTAGACATGGTTTGACAAACAGAGGCAGTTTATCCTGCTATCGCTTAGCTAATCACGCAATTGAACCGTAAAGCAATATCACGCAAACTATGAGGAATCGTTTGTAAAATACCTTGATAACTGTTGGTTCCTATTCCAAATAGACATTGCATGTTAACTCGCATCGCAAAAGTTGAATGAAGTATTAAGAGAGGTTTACGATGTCCCGCCTTCTAAGTACTGCGTGTACAAGTCACAACCACGCTCTAGCTCGACCCTCTTGACTTCGTTAGCAGCATGTGTTAACAAAATCCCGGATGTCGCCTGATGAGCCAATCATGCTTGAACCTTCAAAAGGAGTGTGATAGCTTAAATTCTATGAAGCTCGGCTTTGCATTTTCCTATTCACACTTCTTAAAGTGAAACAAGTGAGGATATCTAAATGAATGCATGCTTGGGATTACATTATTTTGTCCAAAGTTGGCATAACTTAAGGAAATGGTGCCAATTTGCTTCAAAGCACGTGATTTTTTGAGGGTTTTGGCGGAATTTTGTTGGCGTGGTTTCCACCAGCACTTGACATGTTTTGCATGCTCGAATCGCAAGCATTAGCCTATTTTCAATGCTATCAGGCAACCATGTTTTGGCGTTGGAGAAACGGGCCTGTTTTAATCTTTTACTCTGCGGTCGATGTTAACGTCACACAACACATTTGCATCTCCTCCATAATCGGCTAAGAAGGAAGGTGTAATGTATGAGGGGAAACAACAAGGAGATGCTGTTATCTTACCCTGATGAAGTGTAATCTAGGACGCTCAAGGTGAGGCCGTTAACTTTGCTATGGGGTGTTGCTGCACTCCTCACAACTAACAATCAATGTGAATGATTTCTTGCATACAAAGTCGGTAAGTCTGGAATGCAAACTCCACCTTCTAGCCAACATCATTCACTTGCAAATTTTTGGGGAGGATCTGACGTTGCCTCCTGCTCATCACCTTTTGACTTGTTCGGTCGAAATGTTTAATCAGTTATTCTACAATGTTTGTGGTGCGAAGTCACTATGGGGCACTGGAAAATTTCTTTAAACTATAAATAGGGTGAGAAAGCTACCGTACAGTAGGACTAAAAATCGTCCCATTCTATAAAAAGTTTGGAGTGAAACTAGTAAAATCCAATTAGTAGCATAACGGTATCATCACCCGAGGTGTCATATAAGCGTGTGTGCCGAGATTCCATTGCTGGCGCACATTATGACTGTTGTTGCTGCTGCTTTGATGTCACGTTAATGCGAGGTCCAGTATCTGCCTTCTCAATTTGTGGATTCGTCTTTTTCGAAAGATTTTTTGTAAGTGGCTCATTTGCAACAGCATATTCTGCTCTGTGGTTAATTTAAAAAGGATAGCCAGCCCTACACACCAAGAGTGCACCTTGAAAACTTGTTTGGTGGTGACAATATTAGTTCACAGCAAAAGCCGTGGAAATGAAACCGAGTCCATGTATTCTAGCAGTGAAATGGAACTGCGTTTCTACTTCAGCATAGAGCGATTCGAAACGACTTAGTAGCGGGACGACTTATCAACTATTCTAGTACTTTACCTCCTTTGTGGTAAAGCGGATCAATCAGTCACTAAAACCATACACCTCAACCATCATTTTGGCAAAGTGAAGTAGGAGTGTAAAAAGTGGTCGAATGACAAAGAGGTGTCCAATGTTCACTCCTGTAGGGCTAAGTTCCTTTCAACTGATCGCGTTTTATTCCTACCACTTCCACTGAACTCAGAATCCTCGCTTTCCACCTACTGACTGACAACACGTCTTCTGAAGAACCACCTTCACTGATGGATGAGTAACCCGATTGCCGTCCCAAAAACGGTGTATAATGCAAAATGTCCTCTTCTCTAACCCAGATAAAGAGAATGATGGCCATATTGCGCAGAGTATACTGGCTGCCAAAGCAATCCTTGTTAGCATTATCGC
>JADWOT020001602.1:0-23645 GCA_036345935.2 Taenia hydatigena
ACTTCCTACATTTGCGAAGTTGGTTCTTAGCTTTTTTAGCGGCCTCGCCATCACTTTCTGCGACAACCGGAAAGCGTTCCATCATGTGCAAGTTCATGTTCCACCACATGGTCCTTTGCGACCCTCATGCAATGAGAAATGCGTTGGTCAAAGCGCTCTTGTCCACGCAGTATGGACGTAGGTGAGCACGACTTGTTCGTTAACAAAATGGAACATAAGCCATTTATCGCAGGATGTGGCGCTGTTTCGCTTTCGACGTACATTTGCCTTTTAAAAAGCAAATGAATGAAACGTCACGTCCATACTCTTTGTGATGTAAGCTGGCAGTATCATTCTTGTAACAGAACCACTGATTATGACTACGTTTGATAAAGTCAAGGTAGTGTCCTCACAGCATGCGTTAAAGTATGGCCTGAGAAGCTTCAATCACCTCTCGACCGCCAAGTGCTGGCGCATCTCCCGTGCAATGGTTAGGCGGATTTCATGCTTTTCAAATAATATTATGTTCGCCAAAGAGGGTAAGATTTAGTCCTGATGAGCCACTAGGTTTCGTGTTGTGGTTATGGCCCTAAGGTGAATCGGTGTTGCTAAATACTGTGGTGGCGAGTGGTCACTGTGTAGAGGGAATTTCAAATTTACTCTTCGTCGCTGTTAAATTTGCGGCACCTTACCAGACGTGATCGAAATGGTAACTTCACACAAGGATACTTTTACCTTAAATTTACTAAGGAGTCGTTTAAATCATTGCAGCTGATGCCTTTTCTTTCTTCAATTTTAAGGCTTCGCTTCTATACTTTTTACTTTTTTCTGCTTACAAGTGCATATCTGCTTTGTTGATATCCTTAGGTTAGTTTTTACCTTTAACATCTAAACGAAGCGCTTGCAATAAATTAGTAGCTTAAAAGTCAAGTCATGAGGACAGAAAGTCAGAGCTTATGCTACTTCTTTCCACATTAGGCTTCAGCTATCAACCACAATCTGACAATTTTTCTTCGATGGCTAAGCAAACTTGGCTGCTTCGCTCTTGACAATTTTTTTCCTTGTGCACCTCGACATCTTAATTGTCGCTCGGGTGATGTCTCGAGCAACAGCGGTACAACGGAAGTGATGCAGGCTTTTTTCCCAGTCCTATTCCATCAACCTTGTGTGACGTCAGTTGTGTTAATTTTCCAATTCTTCTCTTATTTTTTATCACTGGCCCAGTTAGTGGCTCGCAATACATTCAGCAGATGTCGTCTCCACAACACTGTTTCTCGACACGGAAGACGACAGTGGTGTAAAGGAGAGATAGAAAATGTATTATCACCATAGAGATTGGATTGGAGTTTACCGACCTGGCTTAGCATGTTTTAAAGACCTTGTTGCACATCCGACGTGTAGTGTCGGCCACCAGGAATTGTTTGGTGATGAGAATGAAAACATTTGCTTCAGCCATTAGCATTTAAGGGGGCTATAAAACTAAGTGGCGTGTTGTTGTTTCTTCTTAATTATTCCATTAGGGCCTGAGGCTTGTCCAGCTGGATAAAGTGATAGGGGAGGGAACGGGCTTGTGTCGGCCACCGATTGTGTCCTTCACTTCTCGCTAGGCTAATAAGATGAAGTGGCATCTGCTCTAGTCAAGGGAAGGCGATCCGCTAGAGTAGGCTGTCGGATGTCGATTCACTATGGTCTTGATTGACCCTACAGAGGCGACTATGAAATGCTACATGGTGGTGATTAATTAAGGCCAATTCTGTATTCTAGTTACGACTCAACGTGGTTTCAGATTCTCTACCTCAAAAAGCTTTTACCTCGTTGTGATTAGTGTTGACACTAGAGTTGAAATGTTGCGTTTCTTGATTTAAACAATGTCATCAACCTAAATGAGAAGCATTTCTTGCTCAAACTTCTGAAGTCGAATGACGGATAAGTCGAGAGAGAATAGGTATTGAGGGCATGTAAAACACGTTCTATGCTATGTGTCCGGGTTAGTTCTGCCCTTCCGAGAAGACAAACACAAAATGATTAAGGAGTGTGGCGCTTAGTCTCCCACCAAAACTTCATTGTTTCTCTCGGTCCTCCTCTCTTAACTTTGTTTGCTAAGACCCAGTTAGCCAGGAATAAATTTATGGATGTTTTGGGCAGGAGTGACGTAAATGAGCTTCGTACTCAAGTGTGAGAGAGGTGATTAAACACATTTGAGGCGTCGATTGTAGAGTACCGATCAAGCTAATTCGTGAATGCAAAAAGGGATCTTGGGAAGTGAACTAACTTGTGGAACTAGAAAGTGGCATGCAACATGGGTCTGAAACTTACATTGCATTGCCTCCGACTGTTTTGATGCGTTAAGTGTCGTCATCGCTTTTGTATGTAGCACATCGACCTGCGTGGGCTTTCACCTTTAAAAAAGGGGGAGAAGGAGAAGAAAGGGACAAACAATGGTGCTGATTTGAGTGAGTTTCAGTGTCTCTAATGAAAAGAAACAACATCTACCTTAGTTCTTGCGTGCATTATGGCATTTGCTTCCTGTGGATAAGTATTTCAAAGTTGATAGCATAACAGCAAACGTGTCAAACATTGGAACTTTGATTAACCACAATCTGGTCATCGAAATCAAGATCTGCGTGTGATGTTGAACTGTGTCCCACACCCGACTTGAAACCTTTAAAGGTTTAAACTGAGCTGTGAAGCAGATGAAAGTTGAATTGCATTTAAAGCGTTTGAACGTATTTGCCTTAAAAACAAATAACTGACGTTTCACATTGACTGGATAATAACATCCGCTACAGGCGCAGTTAAGGTAAATTATTACCGCATAAAACATGAACGCTAAACTTTGTATGACTCTAAAACAGTTCATTTAGCGACTTCCAACTTTACGCATAGCTCTCACGAGAATATGTTTAAAAGACAAAATGGCTTTCACCAAAACATGCAATGGGGGCCTCGAAACTGTTAGAACAGCGAAACACTAGCATCACAGCCACTTCATGAAGGACAGCTAAGGTCAGTCCGCAGACGCTTCATAGAGAAAGCGAATAACTCGCTTTGTCAGATCCACATATTTCCTCATATCCTCGTCTTCACCATCCTGCTTTGGGTCTGTTTTAGCAGCAATATACCTTAGTGCTGAATCGGATCAAGAGCAGGCTAGTGAAGAGGAGGATATAAATTGCTGCTTTTGCCTCAACAACATGCCACCACCTTCCCCTAAAGGAGCATGCTTCAATTGTAATACTGTATATTGAGACTTCCGTTGTGGTTGGGAGCTCTCAGTAGTTCCAAGGCTATCACTAGGACTGCTGTTCTATGAGTCTGTTGCTGGAACGCATCTCGCCATGTCATCAAACATTTGGCGGTACTATAAGCCCCTCATTGCCAGAAATCCCCTTACCGGTCCACCTGTTTTGCTGCCAAGATAGTCACACCGCCTTTGGGGTTGTTTGATCAAACGGGTCAACCCCTGCTCCGAAACCAGAAAGGAAGCCTGGTCTTTATCAGCTTTATTGTTTACGATATAAGCAGCTTTCTAGCTAGCCTCCCTTTGGTACTACGAAGCACACGCCACATATAAACACTAAGTAACAGCAAAAGTGATTCCGATTAGGGTCAGTACAACCGTTTCTTAGATGCCTAAGGGCAATCTGAAAGAGGATGTAAATCAGGAAACTAACAAGCCTACACAGCTAGATGGGTCATCCCGCCGTTTAGGTAAACCGACTCGAGGAAGGACGATGGAGCCTTTTCTACCTCCCAAGTAATGGCTGCTTCCATGCCCTTTGCTATAAGGTTGCCCGATTCGCAAGCGCAAATGCTTTCATTAAAAGACTTGGCTTTACTGGAGGGCTTTACACCATCCTAGTCCCACAGAACGGCTATTACTGCGTCCCATCTATGGCAAGGGCAAGCAATATCTACTGGGTTTACACCATGAAAACGACGTACACACCGATCTGTACTGAAGCCATTCATATGCTAGGGCAGTTCAAAGTTATTCCGATGAATGCTTGCAAGGAGTTTGAACTTGGCTGGCTCAAGCATTCATTAGAGTGTGGCCACATTGATATACACTACTTTGCTAAAATAAACTATTCTCTCAGCATATGGAAGTAGCGCAAAACATTGAAAACACGTGCACGAATGGAAGAGGACAAAGATGAAATCCCAGATCACATTTGACCTTACATGCTTTCCAATTGCCAGTCATTCGCACGCATTCATAGCTCGGCTCGAATAGACGTTTTCATACACTTCGATACACCATTGCCATTATCATTAACCATAGGTGCAAAAGACACCCACTCCTCAAACATTACTTGCTCTCAACAGGCAGTAAAATCAGGGCCTTGACCCCAGACTAAACCTGAAGCCACGGATTCTGTTGCTGACACAGGCGTGCCACGACATCATTGGTATGGCTGGTCGGAATAGAGGGCACAAAAAAGAAAAGTCATTCGGACACCATCAAGCCCAAGTAAGTTTGGAAAACGTTTTTCGTAAGTCTACAATTCGCAGCACTAAACAGGCTTTGTAATGATAAAACCTGCAGTATTTAGGATTTTACTTAAAGAATTCGTGATTAAATAATGCAGCCCCATTTATGTCTTATATACTCCTATTATTAGTAGCACCCCTTCACCAATCCCAAGTAATTTGTACCCACTTTAAGCTTTAGTTACCCATTTTAATTCTGTTCACTCACTTATTAAAAAAAATAAACGCAAAATTTACCATTTAGGCTTTATATTATCTAGGCATGTAACCCTATCAGGTTTGTTCGTTTTACTGACCGATGGATCGGGCGATTAATCAAAAATAATTGTGCAGATTGCCTAAGTTTTGTCTACATTTTTATACCCTCATGGAAAAAATTGTGCAGAGGGCACCTCTGATACCCAAGTGAGATTTTTGCGTTGATTAAGGCTATCACAGACAACAACAACAACAACAACAAATGTCAAACTAATTCTGACTTCGCAAAAATTAGCCCGAAACAATGTAATAAATAGAGCAAGCTGCTTAGTTCAAGAAAATTTGTTTTGCACAATGAGTTAGCTACAGGCAAACGAGAAACTAGTAGTGCATAAAACAAGAAAGGCTACAAATGATGGACGAAATAGGCATATGGTTGCTGATTTTGGATCAGCTCTTCGTCCAAGCGGACACAAATGACCGCACGAATGAACCGTTGTCTCTCATTTGCCTCTTTCACAACAGGCTCACTCTACGCGCCTCAGAACTACACAAGTAATATTAGGCATGAAAATTGCTAAAGTCAATCGCAGTTGCGTTCAATGTTCATTGGAGTCTTCCTTTTGTTATGCACAATGGTCAGACACCTTAGACAAAGGTTGATAGCGTGGTTGGCTGGAGTAAGAACGGATGATCAAGCACCTACCTGGTTAAAACAATGAGGGTGATTGACTGCTAAGTTGCGTGCTGGTATGAGGAACGGCGGCACTATGATTGAACAGTTTAACACAGAAAAGTGTCTGCTGATGACAATGCATGCATGGATTGTTTGATTCGGTCCCTGCATTTTGACTCCTTACCTTTATTTTTCTACGTAAGTGCCACGAAAACGCCTCTCACCTTTAGATTCCTCACGCAACTCTCCTTCTCCTCCTACCTCATCGTCTGCCAGCGCTCTCCTCGTAGTCGATTTGATTAACTAGAAGGACAAGTTAGTTGGCGAGAATAAGGAGAATGCGCCTTTGCACCCACACACACAAGCACACACACGTTCCTGCTTGTTTTCGTTGGACGCCAATTAAGGCTGTCCTCTAAATGAACAAAAGTGAAAGTGGACAATGCTGCACACATAAACTTGGGCAAACAAACAGACAGGCGTAAATGCATTGCGGGTACAAAGCAGGCTGTCTGGAGCAAAAGCGAAGAATTTCACTCGTTATGGTAAATGTTAGGTAGAGTTATTCTCTACAGAGAAAAAAAGGGTTGAGTAGTGAGATAGGCAGATAGGAATTCGACTTTTTTGCAGCTTTGCTCTCGAAAGCGCAAGTGAAGGAGAAGTAGAAGCAGGAGACGGAATTGAGGCAAAGTGGAGTAGGACAAACTGGAGTGACAGAATGAAAAATGAAAATAGAAAGTTGGTGGCAATTCAAGCAAAGCTATGCTAAAAAAAGAATTAATTTCAAGTAGAGCTTAATTAAGTCAGATCCAGTCTAAACTGTGCTAATTTAAGCTAGATTGTTTCTGTGCATTATTTAATCATGTCACAATGGAGATTGAGATTAGTGAAGAGATAAAAGGGAGTCTACAAAGAGGGTGCTGGCAGATGATGAGGTAGAAGGAAAAAGTGAGAGAAGAGTAGAGGAGGCAGAGGTGCGTGACGTTCTCGTAGCACCAAAGTCGAAAAATATAGGCAAGAAGCTAAAATGGTAAACGTACTGACTCTCTCTTTTGAATGAGTTCGACATAATGCAAGACTCAATGCGTTTAAGCTTGTAGAGCGTAGTGGACGAAAAAGGAGACACTCACCAGAGATGCGTTGGAGTGTGACATGAGAAATGGGGCGTAGATAAGAGAGCTCCTCTCCATCCATTTAAGAAGCCATCGAACCCACCCCCGGTCTGCGTACTTCGATCTCTAATGTCTGTAAGAAAGAAAGAGACGGCCACTTGGCATGGATTTACGTCAAGTTGATTGAGCGGGCCAAATTTGCGTGCTGGGAATGGCTTCAATGGTAACGTATAGGGCGCCTTACTCAAGCTTGTCATAATCTAGCCTCGGTTGCCAATCTTGTCTATCCCGGCACAGTCCAAATTAGCCAGATCTAATCAAGTCTGGACTTGCGTACCGTTCTACAGTGCTTTCAAAGCAGGACAAGAATAACAGGCAAGTTAATTTACACCAGCAGGCCTCCTGAAGTATACTTGAGAGCATGAGACAAGAGAAGTGAGTGCGCAGGGCATAATGTTGATATAAGAAATCGGCATATCATCCCCACAGAATGGTAGTTATTAAAGCAAAAGGACTTTTCTGGTGCGTGCCCTAATTCTGTACCTGGACGAATGCTATTTTTCATTTCGAATGGCAACTTTGGTCTATGGGCTTCTTCGGTATGAGTGAAGCAACAGGAATGCTTAGCCGAAAGAGTCAAGGGGTAGGTGAGAAGTCGTGGATATGGAGCTGCAGTGCAGTGTTCTGCACTTTTTTCCTACCCTCTTCCATCCTTTCCTACACTGCTTCACTTGCCTACTTATCTAATCATGTGACAGTCATTTATAAAGCAATCGGCTTAATGAAAAGAGCTTGATTTTTTATCGAATAGCACACTAGAGGAGGCGACAATATTGAAGCGGCCACGCGAATGAAGTGAGGGATGAGATTGGCACACGGATGGATTGTCAATAAGAGGAGGAAGCAAGAGCAGGCGCAGAGTGAATCATCTGCCTAATGCTATTAATAAGAAGGGAAGACAAGTGTTTGACAAACATGAAGTATGTTCCTGCTCCGTAAAGCAAACTTTACTTTTAAAAATGTATTGCTTAATTCACCCTATTCAACTTTACTTTATCTCATATTTTCACACATTCGCATTATCAATCTTTAAGTCTAAACTGCTTTATCTTTGTTCTAAGTGCACAAGTCTTTCCTTACTTGTTCATTTTCCTTTATTACCGTGCTTTCTTAGCTCTCCCTGCCGATATAGACAACCTCCATTTTAAGTGCACCGACATTGCCCGATTTTATAGCAAGACCTGCTGCAAGGGCTTACAGAAGTAAGCAGCCAAATCTCATGACTGGGAAACTCGAGATCAAAACAGACAAAACAAAACGCATCCTAAGACCTGTAGTGTCCCAGCTTTCCTTGTCACGATAGACACCCTTCACCTCGACCACACATGCGGTGTCCGATTTTAAAGCGGAAACTGCTGTAATCTCTTACAGAAGGTAATGAGCTGCTGATACCCAAGTCTGAGGAATTTCGCATCAATGTGGATAAAAATAAACGGAGCTCTGTACTTTTGCTAGTCTTGGTTTCGTCTCCCAAATTGGACTACTATGCTACGTCAAACAATTGCAGAAGAGAGCCTACCACCAAGTCTTAATATTGAACAAGTCTGGATCAAAATTGCATGTATTTGCGCTATCGCAACTTTCTTTGCTAAAACGGACTCCCCACATATTGAACACGCCAAAAAAAGCCAGATATGTGAACAAGAACTGCTACATGCAAGTACAAAAGGAAGCCGAATGGTGAGTTTCATTTCTAGCCAATTTTGGATTAAAGAGGGGAGCGAAGAGATTTGCTCTATACCCTTGTTGAAAACGTGTACAGAACAAAACATGCACATGACTATCAAATTCAACCCATTGTGATCACTTAGAGTGCGGATTCGTTCATTGTCAACTATCTGTGTCATCCTAGGCGCTCTAATCATCGGCCGAACCTTACTCTCTTACAAGTTGATAAAGGAACTGCCGCAAACAATTACTGAATAGAATAGGCTGCTAGAATACAATTTTGGTCGGCTCTATATCTAAATAGACTAAAAATAGCGCAGCTTTATATTCTTGCTTTATTTTAACTTTCTTTGTCAAAATAGGCTACTTAAACATCGGACAGGTTCAAATTCGAATGCGCAACACGGAAAATACCGCAGCTACAGCGATAGAAGGAAGAGTCAAGTACACAATTCAATAGTTTCGATAAAATATCAAGAAGCTAGATCGCAGATATGTACTTATGCTGTCCCAGTTTTCGTATTAAAATCATTCGCACTACATTGTGTTCATTCCTAGGCATCAAACGTCCTACAGTTGAAATGCATTTTACTGGAACGCAAGTGGCCTAACACTTATAGCCTAATCCTAACCAAATTTAGATTTAATGAACAAAATTTGGCGCGTCCTGGTTTTCTTTAATGCACACTCTCAGTCCAGCTGCATGAAACAAAACCTTATGGTTTCAAAGGAGATCTGTTTAGCAATTGCAAAAGAGAGCCTACTATTAAGTGGGTAAGTAAGTCGGGGCCTTATTATGATCACTTTAAGACTGAGGTAAAAAATTCTTAAAGCACGGTACGCTTTGTCTAATTTGGCATTATTTTACTTGTGTAATGCCTTATGCATGCATTGATCTAAGCTGAACTCTGAACATTCTGACGGCGGTGAGCAACTATTTGGTAGTTAAATCCTTTTCTCGCCTTGCCTTGAAGGCTTTTAACCATAACTTCATAGCTATTAAATAACCCAGAATGACCAACATTTACATAGGTGTAGGTCGGTACTATAGCAATTTACTGCGCATTAGTGATTAAAATCCTGGTAATAAGCAGTAAACAGCTATTTTTCGTTGATGCATGACAACTGTGGTAAGAAATCATAAAATTTAATTTATTCTTACGTGCAATATGTGCAAAGCAATGCCAAAGGCGGGACCCTGATCTTGAATCCCTCGTTAAAGGACGCAGTACATTCTAATGAAATTCATGTCCCGTAAATCCATTTTTACCGAGTAATTCTCAGCAAGTAAGATGATGCTCTGAAAAAAACGCAGCCCACTTTTGCCCAAATCATGTAATTTTAGCGTTTCGATGGTCCCATTTACCAACGAGGTGGAAAGCAGTTACCGCTGATGACCTCCAAAATGATTAACGACTTAGTTAACTTAAAGACTTGTTTCACCTAGCGAAATATGCAATCGGCAACTGGTGTGCGTCAAAAAATTACAAAGAGCATGCGTATTTATTTTTGGTCTTAAATGATACGTGATGCATTTCAATTGACACACAGGACAAAATGACTAGGTTCTATAAATTTCATTGGATTAAAATCTGTCACTCATCATGCGCGTGTGCCTATGTTCAGTAAAATATTTATTTCCATTCTGTTCTATTTCTGATGTTAGACGACTTTTGGGAACAGCATCTTTTGCTCATTCTTTTCGAATATCAAATCTACTTTGCGTTAATCTGTACCTACGAAATGATACGGCAAGTAAAAGTACTCTTAGATGCACCAAAATTGCACATTTCTTGTGCATTCAAAAGTGGTTTTTTGCAAAGTGTAGGCGCACAACAGGTCGAAACCCATTGGGGAGCGATATAGCATTTCCATTAACAGCAGCTCAACAAACATGGAGATCATAATATGTGTGCTAGGCACTACGCCATGCAGTGTCCCTTTCGTTTGGCAACTCTTTCCTTAAAATAAGCAAGGCATGCAATTTGAATCAAATAGTGCTTTTATCTATTTTTGACTATGCTTGCTTGTTTGAAAGCATGCTGCAATTCAATATTATTATGACACGGTCTATGAGCGTCATTAATTCATTTATAGGCTGTTGTCGGAAAACAATTTTGCTATCCATACAACTTATCGTGTGAGAGAGAGAGAGAGAAGATCAAGGAAAACCGACATCATTATTTTAGGCCAGGCTCCTTCCATAATTTTATTACGTTCTCTGAGCAAATGAGCTCTTTTTAATAAAATTAGTTTAAGAGGAATATTGTAGAAGCGTGCAGCAGGTATTTGCGCGGTAGCAACACCACAATTTGTTAGGTTGGGTCAGATTCGGCTTATCAGCTACGAGAAGTCGACAAAGGGCTAAAGTAGGAGCCCTAGTGTAGCGTCCCGAGGCTCCCTTGAAGGCATAAGAAGGCAGAATGCTAAGGTAGAATATATACATTCACCGGACAGAAGGAAAAAGACTGCTGGCATGGCCCGGATGCCTTGAAAGAAACCGGTAGTTCTAACAAACAAAGTACTACACCTAATGTGTGGTTTGACTGACAATTGCAAGCGGCTCTACTGCTTGCGAAGTCCTGTAGGTGGGTGTTGAGTCGGTGCGCAGCGGTTTTATTGTCTGATAGGTGGATTCTTCTTCTTTGCCACCTTCCCTCCCCGCATTGCTCATGACTAGTTGTTGAAAGAAGGGTGCCCTTCTTCCTTCCAAGTCACTTCTAGGAACTTACTCACGACTCTTCAATTAACGCGTTCTTCGCAACGTCTTCTTATGAAACAATACCGCTGTCTTATTGATTATGCGGAGGGGTGCTGTTATTTACAAAATGAATGCGGACGGATGTCTCTCTTCTGCTTTTTCTCCTCCTCGGCCTCTTTTTTCAATCCCCCTCATCTGTGTGCAACCCCCTACCCCAGCCAATGTCCGATCAAATAATTACGTCGACGTGCAACTCCTACTGAGCGTCAATTCAGTAGCAATAATATTCCGCCTTCAAAACATTTAAGCAGTAGAGACTGTAAGTAGGTAGACACCGCATGGGATAAGAGAGTTGCAACGGCAATCCTCCTCCTTCTCCTCCATCTGAACCCTTGTTGGTGACACACTAAGGAAGCATGCAACCTACTTCGTGACACAGTAGTTACCGCTGCTAGGAATGTTTTGTTTAGAATGCACGCCTTTTGTAAATTGGAGCCTTACCTTCTTCTGGTGGAGGTTGTGCCGATGGTAGTTTGAGTAGGCATGCATGCATGCATACATTTCCATTCCACTCATCTTGAATATAAAAGGGGACGAAATAACTCAGAATAGGGAGCAGTGCCTCTTTGACGACGTAGGAAGGGGTAGGGGCTCACGTTGTGACGCAGTGTGTTGAGAAGGTAGCCCCACCGCATTTGCTGTGATGGAGAAGGAAGAGGATATCGCAACTCGCACACCACGCTACGCCTAGAATGGTGTTTTCTAAAGGCAATTTCACGAATTTCCCTCCGTGCAATATTTCCCAGTTAGCTAGCTCTGCACGGTCAGTGGCAACTTATCCTGCTTAAACTCTTGAGCTTAATAAAGATGTGCAACCTACCTCCGTCTTTCTCCCCACAGGTCTTCACTTCCACAACCAAAAATGAGGCCACCGGGGAAACGATGCGGATACCAATTCCTGATGACTGGAAGCATACCTACTCATCCCATCCTCCTCCTCTTTCTTTTCTTTCTATTCATTTTTCTCTTCTTCTAGTGTAGTTTACAGTCACTTGGTTTGGTAGCGGTTTCCAACATCCCTCACCAGATGTGCCAACATTTAGAAACGCCATACTTTACAGGGGGCATAGTCCGATTTCAGTCTTCTATATGTACGCAAGTAACGCAACAAAATAAAGTATACGCATACACGCAATTTAAGAGAGACTAGGCTATAATCCTAGCTCCCCTCAAACTCAAATACTTTTTAAACTTCACCGCACAAGTAACGACTTCGCGATGACAATAGCTGTAGCGACCCGAGGTTCTCTCGAAGGCAAAAGAGGGCAGAATACTAGGGGATAATGTGTATATATACAACGAGCAGAGAAAAAAAAATAAGCCGCTCACATGGTCCTGAGGCCAGCTTACGCAGCTAGGACAATATGACCACCTCTGTGACCCTGACCGATAACAGTAGTTCAAACAACCAAAGTAGTACAATGGCACTTAAAATCAAACCAAATGACGTGCTGTGATACCTGACTAGGTTAATTTGTGTGTAGTACTTTGTTTGTTAGAACTGCCCTAGCTGCGTGGGCTAACCTCCGGGCCATGCCAGCGGACTTTTTCCCTCTGTCCGGTGAATATATATTCTACCCTAGCATTCTGCCTTCTTTTGCCCTCAAGGGAGCCTCGGGACGCTACATTGTAAAACTAAAATAAGTATTGTATTACCCGTGTGTACGATTTTGACTTACCTAGGCAGAATGTTTGTAGACAGTTTGTTCAATTGATACGCCTATTGTCTCTTAAAGATATTGTCTGCACATTTGAGGAGGGGAACTGGAACCCAGTCCAGCAGGGGTCCACCATAAGTTTACTTGCCTTCTGCAATATTTTAAAACCCTTCTCAGTGCTCACCAGTGCGTTACTTGGCTTTTAAACCGACCTCTAACCCAATTTGAGGACTTTATTATTGCGTTATTGTGTGCGGTAGACTTCCGAGACAAGTGTTTTCGATGCAATCCTTGCCTAGATCCACGCTTATACCTTTTAGAATTGAAAAGAAATGTTCCTTTTTAATGCTCTACGTGAATGGTTTTAGGATTTTGAATTTTCGTATTCCCAATTCGCTTAAATTTGCCCTTTGGATCACATATTTTCCTACTTCGCTAAAATCTTACTATTATGTGATGAACTAACCCAGTTCTTTAGTGCATTTGGCACCGCATATTTATTATGCATTACTAGTCTGCCCTTATTTGTCATAGGTTATACATACAACTTTAATTTTCCATTTTTAAATTCATCCTTTAAGGTCGTTGGTCGTCTGGCGGCGTTGCAAAAGCCATTGATCATTTGCCTGTGCACCATGACTCAAGTCTGCTGGACAGTGTAAGTTGCTGTTAAATGTTGTGTAAAAGCCGTCAAGAAATTAAAGCTGCACTAAATCACAAACAAAAGTACGTTGCCCTAGGCCTTATAAATCAACTTGGAAACAAACACCAGGCTTGACGATCCTCAAAACAAACGCTAAATCACTGTTCAAATTGCAAAACTAATAGCTAAGGACTCTTGTGATCGTATTTTAACGCGTTTTAAATCCAGCGTTTGCTGCTAGTTTTGTCACTTACGTTTGCCAATAAATTTGTTTTGATTACATTGTTGCTTATTAAAATATATTACTAAAACAAAAACTAGGAATTTTAAGTAATTTTTTGCTTGCATAAATGCACATAAATCAGATGTTGATTTGTTTTATCGAACAGCATTAAAATGGTCAACTAGGTTTGTGCGCGAAGTACGTGAGCAGGGTTTGTTTTGGTGGTCATTATTTTCGGTTAATGGGACTTAATTGGCTCGAACAAGTTGGAAGACGGTAAGTATTTGGCATTTTGTACTGTTTTTAGTTTGTTATGTGTTATTAGGTCCTTTTAATGTCGATTGGCTTCCTTTGTACGCCTATTTGCTAGAGCAGATTCGAGTGCCTCATAATGGGAATGCTAAGACGTTTTTGTTTTCCAGCTGCAAATTCCACCCCCGCCCATTATTTGTCGTGCAATACTTTAAGTAACAAATAACATTGTTTTGGCAATTTGTCAACCAGTTATTTTTTAATGGCTGTAGATTTTGATTAATGAGTCGTAATTTTGTTGAGAAGTGTTTTAACTTTGCTAAGTGCTTGGCGCATACTCATTATTTTCGCTAGAAAGTATTCATTATGTGCCTTATTGTCCATAACTTTGAGCCGCGCATTTGTTAGGTCGGATATTGACGTCGCCGTCAAAAATTTATGCTTTGCGAATCTCGACTTGGCTATCGCTTCCCAAGTAAGCGATAGCTTCCTCAGGTAAGATCGAATCGCAAATACTGTTGCTGTCTTTTCTATGCAGCAATTGATTCGGTCTGCGTCCTTATTTTGGGTTGAAACCTGCTTGCATCACATTTTTGTGCGGTGCAAGATGCATTAGTTTTAGTTTCTTGGTTGCTATTACGTTCTCTGAATGTTGATTGGCTTCCTTCATACGCCCACGTGCTAGTGTAAAAGCAAGGGTCACGTGATGTGATTGTTGGGGCGTTTTTTCCAAATGCAGTGCCTACTCACGTCCACTTTTTTCATTGCAATACTGTAAGCGAGAATTTGGGATTGTTATGGCAGTTTGTAATCGGTTCTTTTTTTAATGACGGTAGGTTTGGCTTAGTAAGACGATTTTGTTGAGAATTGTTTCAGTTCCACTGACTACTTCGTACCTATTCATTATTTTCTTGCTAAAAGGCATTTATTATACCAGCATGCCTTTAATCCATTCCCTTTATCCGCTTGTATACTAAATAGACGTTGAAGAGGTAGATGCAGATCCTGTCAAGACTTCTTCTTTTGCCAAGAATGGCGACATTATCTGTCAGCAATGAGTGCGGCTCCCGCCTCCTCTATCACTTCACACGTTCCTTGGGTAAGATTGGATTGCTGTAAGTGATTTTTTGCCGTCGATTTTGTATAGCTATAGGTTTGATTTGCGTTCCCATTTAGGGTAGAAGCAAGCTTTTATCATTTATCTGTAGATCCTTTCACACTTCATGTGGGATAAAAGATGCGTTGTTTTCATTACTACGATATCCGTGTTGGCAGATCACACATGCATATATGGAGGGCGTAAGACACTTGGGGACTTCACTGCCCATTGACTTGGAGACCAGGGTTATTTCTGTGCTGGTGTAGTCTTTGCGAAACGTGCTATGTGGAGGGCGTCGGTGATGGTTTAATGGTGGGCTCAGCTTTGTCGGCATGAGTTGCTGTCTGGGCCAGGTGGCCGCAGCAGAAGCGGAGGAAGGGGTGACTAGTGGGAAGCATTTGCATCACTACGCAGACTGTACTTTGCAGCGGTCTTAAATGTTTGCTTGTTAAGGTGTTTTCTCCTATCGTTTGTTATGCTTGGAGACGTCAGCTTTGCAGCTCCTCCATCGTTTGCTTTTTTCCTTTTCGGATGCTATAGAATTACTGTGGCGGTGAGGTAACATTTGATGAGTCTATGGAACGGTAGGCAGTACGAGTTCGTGAAGTCATTGGCGGAGGCGTCTCCGTCTCGGCTGTGTGATGTGCATGTCGGCATGGATGATATTGGTGTGTGTTGGATGGCATAGCGGTAGGTGTGAGAAGGGTGAGAAGGGCGTGGGCGCATGCTCAATAGAATAACTGGAGTGTAACACTGATGGGCTGGGTGCGGAGGGGCGGGTTCATTTTTCACGTCGATGGGTTGCGATGGTGATTGTGTTAATGTCGAAAAGATGGAGGAGACGAGGAGGAGAGGTGTTACAGAGCTTTTTTTCAAACACCGTAGGTGCTTTTCTTTTCGTAAATTTGGGTGTGCGTGTGTGTGCATTTCTTACTGTCTACCAATTGTTTTGTTGCACGTGAATCTACGCGTATTGATACTTTCAAGGTCGTCCAGGGCTCGTTTTTAGTTCCGTAAACGTGTGTGTGTGTATGTGTATGTGTGTATAGGGATCCCTTTTTTTTGTTAATGAGGTTCTAGGGAGAAAATTTGACGTGTTTTGGTTGGTTATTGGATGGCAACGCTTTTTCACGTTCGTTCTATGTGCTGAACAATGGAGTAGAGGAGATTGATTGAAGTAGGTAGATAGGGTGTTATTTGAATAAGGGGGGAGTGATGTTCTGGTGGTGAATGAGGCCTCACTTGGTGGGAGGGGAACCGAGGAGGAGAACTTACCAAGCACTTGGCTTTACATGGTGGCAGAGCGGTTGCGGGTCTAAAGTACGGTAAATGGGAATTTTCACCTCCTCTGGCGCATTATGTGGTAGGCATGGGGACTTGAGTGAGTGGCACTAGGCGTCAGTTTTGTATGCAAGACTTGCAAGTGCAGTATTTATGTGCTACAGTAGTCGGCCTCTGACCAACACTGGCTGCCTCGCCACCGTCTCTGCCATTGTTCTCAATGCTGACTACGTGACGCTTCTCAACGTCGTCGTCGTCGTCGTCGTTAATCATGGACTCCTCAAGCTGCCTGTCAACAATAACACATCGTTGTCGACGGTGACAATAATTACAAGGGGGAATCGTGGGCGTAGAAGCCGATCCACGGGAGGCTACCGAGACCACACCGAGGGCCTCCGAACTCGTCCTTGTCGACGGCGACAGCTGTGGCGCCAAAGCAACTATTAGAGGAGCAATGAATGCGATCGAGAGTTCGATTGCTCCTCCGTCTCCTCCTCAGTGTGGACTATTCCTTCACGCGGGGCATAAGCAGGCAAGCAGAGGTGCGGCTGTGCGCTTGGAGGAGGGCCCAACATCATGGAAGACTGGATGGGGCGTGTGTGGTTGCCAGGCGGGCGAGCGAGCGAGAGGAAAGGGAGAGGGGAACGGACCTTGGTAAGCACTCCCTTATTAAGCAATGTATGTCGTGCATGTTGAGCGAGATCTTATCATAGGCTTGCACCACTTGCTTGTTCCTCGTTCTTTTTTACTCTAAGATGGTGGTTAGGTTTTGCGACCTTTAACAGTAAAGACAACAACGAAATGGTGTGAAGTGAAGCCGATGTGAGGCTATGGTATTATGCGCCTTCAGACCATGCATTGGTTTTTCACGACGTCCACGTTTGTGAGCTTTGGGTGGGGTAACTTATTGCTAAAGTGCGGTTGATAATTTGCAGTGGAAGGCGGAGGAGGAACCAAAGATGCCCTACGATTTAATGCGTACTTACTTCTGCCCATTAAACATTTACAGTTAATGCCATGTGGAAACGTTCTAACACTTATCGGTTGTTTTTTCCACATCGCACTGCTAGGTTTATAGCCATTAATCGCTTAACATTGTACCTGTGACTCTGCAAAGGTGCACCACTGATCAGATGCGAAAATGAAGTTTGAACTTTAATGACTGGAAGAAAGGCATTCAATGTGGCCAGTAAGGCAGGATTTGTGCAATGATTTTTTTTTGAAATCAAACTTTGAGAGATGAAGAGGCAGCCATCGCACACCTAGTGATGAAAGTTTTGTCGAAATCCCCCAGAGGAGAAAGGGGAGATAGTGACCCGAGCAACCCAAGTTCGCAATAAAGTCCGTTAGCTGTGACCCATCTGTCCAAAGGATTTTGAGGCAGAAGACGAGGAGACAAGCGGGAAGCGCGCTACATCTCTATCCATTGTGTAATGACTATGTAGACAGAGGCCACCGTTTCACTACCCATAAGGACTGTATCGATGCTGTCACCTGCGTCAATAAGTTTATAACAAAATAGCTAGTATGCTTGAGGATAGTGATTCAATTCTCACATGTGGTGCATAATGTTCTGATATCCTTTTCCATGATAAATGCAGCTTTTTATAATAGGATGCAATTTTTGTAGCTATATATCAATTGTCAACTAATCAATTTTCGAATATGAACTGCATTTTGTCTGCATACACTCGCAAAGACAAATTTTAGCAGTTGTTCTAAGGCCAAGCTTGATGGTGTGTTTTGTGCATTTCCAAAAATTCTTGAGATTGGAAGATATTTGCTCGACAGTGGCCCTTCAAGTTTGGCAGTTTCAATGTCATCGGTCGTGTTTGGCATGCTGTCTTACGATGTGGTGGGCACATTGCCTATTTTAATTGCGGCATTATTTTGGCCGGATAAGCTTTATTAGTTCAAGAAGGAAAGAACCTGTTTCATTTTAGGCTTAGGCTTCACGTGAGGTCAATGATGGTCGGAGCCTTAAGGGTGACAAGAATGTACTTGTCTGTGGTGGCGCATCAAACGCGCTGCAAGGGGTTGCTGAAAAAATGCCGAATTTGAAGTTGGAGTTCTGCCTTGCTCTCTATTGCTGTCTAGAAGTTGGTGTGATCTGTGCTGCGTTTCAATGGATTCGTGGTATATCCTTCTCCGAGGTCGATTCACAAATGCAATGTGACGGCTACATTTTCCAAATTGATGCGATGATCGTACCGGTCGAATTTGTCGTGTTGATTGAACGCAGATATGGCTGCAGTGCCCTACGAAAGGGTAGTTGAATATTTTCTTCTCCACTATAACTCCAGTGGACGCGATCCGAACAAGCCTAGACCAACGTCGTAAAGATTCTGGTGCGACCGCGGCGTCGGCGTGCGGCTCACTCTATCGTCGCACAGCGTATCAATCCGCCGCCTTGATTGGCATTGTTTCTTTAAGTCTCAGTTTGTTTCTGCAGACTCGAGGATGTTCTTCGAATGGAGTATTTGGTAACGCAGGTGATAGGTGGATGCAAACATCGAATTTTACTGCCCAGAATGGAGACGACTGAACAAAAGAAGCGGCACATCAGCCGTGTTTCCTTCAAGTCTGCAAAGGACAGGTATTACTTTGAGGCTGTGTCACCGTCGAAAGGCGTTTTTACGATCAGCATTCACCGATGGAATTTCGCTGAAACTATTGGAGGACTGCGAAGTAGGGTGCAAGTGGTGCCGCGTCGTTACCTCTGTGCTGTGGAGTGGTAGGCGAAATGGCCGTGTAAACGAGTGTGATGGCTAGGGATGCATGGAGGAAGTGACTCGCCGATTGATGGGTACGTATAAATGCACGTTTATCCATATTTGTAAAGTCTCTATTTATGCATGCCATTTGCTTTTTATGCGCTTTGATGAGGTGTAACGCCTTGATGCGAGTTGTAGTCCTTTACATCGGCCACAGTCACTGTGTATTTTATGGGAATCCAACGCTGGTTTAGGAGTAACTGTGTCTCTCCTTTCCCATTTTCTACTTGTTTAACTTGCTTGTTGTCATCATTTGCTTGGGTGCCTTAACCCAGCGGAGTGGTATGCTTTAGTTGTTGACAGTTCTAACTTTTGTGCTCATTGACATCTGGTAGTGCCGTTAGCTGCATTTACCAATTTGGCGCATCTTGTTATTGCTTTTCGCTTAGAATAGTAGATGGCGTACGTTCGCCCGTTGATCTTATTTTATTCCAACCTAACCGTGAAAGGTCGCGTTTAGCAGGTTTGAATAAATATGCATATACTTTTTGAGAATTTTGATTGGAACAAGTTGTTAGTATTCATTACGAAGCATGTTAAATTCGTAGTTAGCATATTGAG
The DNA here is from genome assembly GCA_036345935.2 of Taenia hydatigena. Taxonomy (NCBI): domain Eukaryota; kingdom Metazoa; phylum Platyhelminthes; class Cestoda; order Cyclophyllidea; family Taeniidae; genus Taenia; species Taenia hydatigena. Next base: position 19,440 of record JADWOT020001602.1, read on the forward strand.
TGTACTGGATGCTGGTGGGTAGAATACGGCAATTTGCTTTATGGCAAATTAGTGTTTTCTGCCAAAGTCGGAACAGTAAAATGGGCACTACGCGCAGTTGCATGAAGTGAGTAGATTCTAATGAACTTGTGGTTCGAAAGCTTGCTGCTGCTTTACTTCTTCTCATTGTTTTGTGGAGTTGAGGAGGGCCATCTCGTAATTTAATGCCCATTTTTACGCGCGCTAAAATTTTACTAACAATATCAAGCAATTTCGTCGGTTCCTTTTGCTGATGTTATTTGTAAGTGAGAAGAAAGGCAGGAAATGGGACACGAGTTTGACTGTTTAATATTCCTCGTGTAAACCACGGAACTGTGCACATTTGTTGTTGCCGAAAGAAGCGTCCCGAGATGCCTGCATCCGAAATACTTATGGATAGAATAGTTATTCGAAGCTATTGTCACGGTAATGACTTTGAAGGCAACCCACTGATTACCCCGGTTTGTTCACTCCTGCTGTAGCAGTGTACTATGTCCGGTGTGGTCTTCGCCACCCTTGTGTTAGTCGTGGTAGTAAGCAGCTTTGGCTTTAGCCGTTTTTTCCTTGAGGCTGATAGTTGGCTGACAGATCGCGGACATGGGCAAAATTGCAGGTTTGGCGTCTCCCTCAGGTTAGCCAGATTGGTATTCTTGATGGCCAATAGTTGGTGGGCGTCCCCCAAGACACAGGCACATGTGGATCGGCAAGCTTTAGGCTTCGTCTTTTTGCTTAATCACGCTCTTTTCACTTATCTGTTGATTGGGTTATTTGGTTAGTGGAGGTTTGGGTGGATAGACAGGCGAAGGTGAGGCGATCTACTTAATTCGTTGTCTATGGGCATATCCGCGAAGTTATCTTCACCAGCTTTACTTCAGGGGTGTGAGGTGTGGCGTTGGAACGTTCATACAGTCCTGCCTGATGTGAGTGGTCGTACCGCCTCATGTGCATTGGAACATTTGACTGTCGGAGGTGCTAAAATTAACACCTCTCTGACGCCCCCACGACGCACTTTTTCGGGTGCATTGCTTCATCGTGATTGCATTATTGCTGCTAAGATTGCTTAGGATGGAAGTTGCTCACAGTGGAAAGGAATAGGTTGCCTCGCCGTGTTAGCTGTCTTGTTTACGTTCAATACTTTTTTCCATTGTTTTAAGCACACGCGCACACGTGGCAGGTCTATTGTACATACTGTTGATTGACTGAATGCTGTCATGCTTGCCCGATGCAATGGAGCTGTAGGTGCACTGGGTAGTTTGAGGGGAGGGGGGAAGGGGGGTGTCACCGGCATTGACACGCCCAAGGTATAAGGACAAGTGGTGCACACGGGCCTCGAACCCTTTAATGCGACGCAGACATGGGCAAAGGCCCGGTGTGGTCCAGTTTGCACCCTAGTTCTGCGTCATTAGTTGGCTTTGTGTCTGTCTCACGAGTGCCTTTTTTGCGGTGCGCCGCCTTTCCTGTGGGTATATGTATAGCAGTGGTGAGAACCTGGATGAGACAGTCGTTGCAAGTAGCGTCTTGTCCCCGCCTTCCCTTCTGATCATGGTATCCTTTTCTTCCATCACACCTATCATGGGTGTTGTTTCGAGACGATTACTTTGCGAATTATTTTATTATTTATTTGTGTCGCTATTCCTTTTTGTTCACTTGTTCGGTCATCTAGTAGAGATGTAGAGGTAGAGTCTGGGTGAGGCGGTAAAGCTAGTGTCGGCTGTCCAATGGCTTTTTACGCCATTCCGTTTACCTCAATCTCTTCACCTGCCGATCCACCTACATAGCCGCCTATCTGTTGATTTTTTCGACTATCCATCTGTTCGCCCGGCCCTTTCTTGACCTGCAAAGCGTGTGGCGGTAAATTTGGGCTCCATGCGGTAGGCATAAGAGACTGACCGAGACGGACTTGTGGGCAATGAAAAGCTATGTTAGAACGCACCTTAGTCAAGCGAATGTAAAGCTACTGGGGGAGCTGCAAACACCAATTTTACGCTGGTAGATTACCAAAATTGCCGATTAAAAGTAAGGGAGGTGGGCAGTTGTCAAGTCTTGTGGTTGCAAGAATGCAGGTGCTGCCGGAGATGGGATGCAGCAATGCTGAAAGGCTAGCTAGGCCTCACTAGGCAGCATTCATGGACGTCGAAGTGAAGTGGGCCATGTCAGTGCAGAGCTGTGCCGATGGCTTTTCGTGTGCCCCTGAATCTATTATACTTACTCCAACGAGTAAGTATAATAGCTGCTGCACAAGACTTGGTCTTCAAGTAGGGGATTGCGCAAGACGGTTTTGGCTGGTTGGGCGTTCAAAATCATCAAGCGCATGCAATGGAGTAGCGTGCCTCAACGCCGACCCAGACTCATCCACATGAAAACGGGATCCATAACCGGGTATCAATATTGTCAATCTACATCTCTCTCAGGGATCGCATTATTAACCGGTCAGTGTCTATCCACAGGGTCGCAGAACTCATTCAGGGATCAACGCGTCGAACTGTGTCCATCACAATAGGCATGAGATACATCATCGAGTGCTTGACGCGTAGTGCTTTTACAATTGACCTCTGCGTCATTGCTTCTCCCCACTGTGCCATCATTCTTGTTTTTTGTTGGTGGGCATGAAGTTACTCCTTTCTTTTAGCATTGGGAGCTCTCTCATTATCGTTAGAATGATTAACGATTCAATTGTGCCGTTTTCTGTATTTTTCATAGATTTTCTATTTGCCCATGCTTAGAGCTTTGCAAGGTTTTGGTTAAGTAGTGTCTTCATTAGGTAATTTTGAGGATGTCGATTGAAAGCCAACAATTCGTTGTTCCCGTTATCCGGATGGCACTATCTTTTTGCTAGTTCTCTCCATTTTCGCAGTTTTCTCGTAAAACCTAATGCTTTTGAAAAGTGGTTAAAAGGCGATTGTTTAGCAAGGTGAAGTCTCTTTTACCTTTTGTTCGCTTGCAAAGAGTAGACAACAATCCATTCACAGACTCGTGGTAGAACGACAGGGCTTTTGTGTCTCAAATTCAACTGTCGTGTGTAATGTTAATTAGGTTGATTTCATTTATGAAATTGTAAGTTGCGGTGAATCTGCCAGACCGCCTTCTTGCGTTGTTTCATTTGATTACTGCGAATTTTCTTTGTTCGTCTGTAATTTTACCTTTTTGAGAATATGCAAAAAAATGAGGCATTTTATTTCTGCCATTTGGTTCGGCAAGCACTTTTAGCGTAGCTTCCTTTTTCCCGTCTCCAAGCTTGCAGCCAACTCATTAGTAGGTTCAAATTTTCTTTTTTTTCTCTTTTTAGCTTTTAACCTCCGAAATTAATTATTTTTTGGCGACTCAGACTTACTTTCCGTTGTGAAGTCGCTTTTCTGCGCTACCTTGGCCTTGAGCCTACAATTGCTTGCTATTCTCAAAGGGGTGATTTTTTGAGTAGATCTCATGCATTTTATTTATAATATTTCCTTGTCCTATTCCCCGGGTGACTCCTCGATGTCTTAGGTCATAGGCAGCTTTAGCGTGTGTAGTATTTTTTACAACCCAAGAATCCAGCGTTTGTCTTTATGTAGCAAGACGAGTGCTTGTGGTCTACATTTCATTGGCTCAAACCATTTGGAAATGTTTGATCCTAATCGCAATCCAGCTGACGACGACGACGACCAGACCGCAGCACGTGTGTAGCGTGGTGTACAGAAGGGACAGTTTCATGGCTATCGTATCACTTCTGCTTTTTACACATTCCGATTGTGGAGAGGATGCATTAACAGGAATCGCACCTGAAAGCATTGAGTAGTTGTGTCAGGCAGACACTGGGAATTGTGAAGTTTGCTTAACAAATAAAGGGTCTCAGGAATCGCAACTGTGCGGGTGAGCTGAAGACTAACAATTTCAGGGTATCCACTGGCCGATAGACATCTACGCCTTTAAAGCGTCGAATTGATGACTAGGTTGACGCCTCCTGCTGGTACGGGTATCCAAGATTGTCGATGCCTCCTTTCACAAGAAACTATTTATCACCGCACTTCGTTGTATACAGGCACTGGCACTGGTCTGTGCCATTCTTGATGAATTATGTCTATTTATTGTGCGATGTGACTTATTTCTTACTACTTCGTGTGATACCGCTGCAGTACGAATGCTCATGAGGACATAAAGCCAGTACCACTATTTAGGCATTATTTCCTTCTTATTTATCGAGGCTTTTCC
>JADWOT020000938.1:0-13355 GCA_036345935.2 Taenia hydatigena
CAACCTATGCTTGCTGTTTCCGTTTCGCAGGTTCAAATGTCGATGGTGTGTGGATTGAATGGTGACGAGAGGTCCGCTGCCCAAAGCGGATTATAAGTGCGATTTGTCGGTGTGGAAACAGTGCTACCATCGTGAAGTACATGAAAACTGCGCATCAAGAGGGAAATGGGACACTAGAATGATCACTTCTGTCTTCTGGCAGCACTTGGATGTTGAACAGCACATGCTCTCCAGATCCTGAATCCCCACTGTTCCTGATACCTACATCTCCCCATACAAGCTGTGATGATGTCTTCACAGTGTTGGTTGCTCCTGTTCATTTTTCTCATTAACAAATTTAAAAATGTTAATCATTTGTATTTGTTTCTTCGCAAATAATGTAACATGGGTGATTTTGCATAGGTGATGATAAATTTGCTTCTTGGTCGACGTGGCTGAGGTGTGTGAGGTGAAGTGGTCCACTGTGATATGCCAGAAGAGTCTCCAGATTGTGGTGGTGTTGATTGGTGAATGAATATGTAAACCATGCGTAATGGCTTAGGCTAGGTTTTGGCAAGTCTGAGTTGATTTAAATAATAGATTGTAATTACTAGGACAGATTGAGATGACATATTATCAAACGGCTAACGTGGTGACGTCAATTAGAACTGTTTTTTTATATAATCACGGGTATTTTGGGTCAATGGGCTGCCCACAAATTCACTTGTACCCACTTCCCTGTGCCAAAGCATTTCGACGTACTGGATTGCCACATTTTATTGATGCTGTGAGTGCAATGAGGAAATTTTACTAAATTTAGGCACACAAGTATGATTAGTGATGGATTTTTTTCCAATAGTGTCTATGAAACTTAATCATTTGGTTCTGCATGTCAAATGTAATACATCATCTACCGTTTAAGACCGGAAATAAATGCACTTGAGGTTCATAATTTCTAAGACACAATTTAACTGCAGATTGTGTATTTTGTTAGGCAACGCAAGTCTTTAAGCTGACAAAATCGCTCATCATTGTGAGATCATCAGCGGTGACTGCTTTCCACCTCTTTGGTAAATTGGGTCCTTTGATACACTAGAATGTCGTGATTTTGGCAGGAGAGGCATGAATTTCACTGGAACGTGTCGCGTCTGACTGGAGCATAATTTGCTAATCACGAGTCCTCTACCTGGCGATTCAGGGTTGGAATTCTGCCTTTGGCGTCACTTTACATGTAAGTCAGGTAAGAATAAATTCCATTTTATGATTCCTTACCATGCTTGTCGTGCATAAACTAACAACAGCTATTTACTAGTCAGTTGCTTTGCTTAGTCGTTAATGCGCAGTGAAATCGCTTCTTACAAATATCTGTGGTACGCATATCTCTCAACTACGTTAAAATCTTAGTCAAGTTATTTAGTAGCTCTAGGGTTGTAGCTAGAAGCATTCAAAGCAAGGCGAAAAAAAGGATTTATTTAAGAAAGAGCTGTTCACCGCTTTCGACCGCCATCGGAGAGGTCAGAATGGAATTAGACTTGGACTGGTAGCCTTGATCAATGTAAGCATAAGGCATAACATGGGTGAAAAAGTGCCAAATTAGCCCAAGTACTCTCTGCTCTAGGTATTCCTCACATTGGTCTTAAAGTTATTCCAATAAGGCCCCGACCGTTATCTTGTTATGGTGCCAAAAACGTAGGTCTCCTCTGAAACTATAACATTTGGTGTCATGCGGCTCTACCAAGAGTGTGCATTAACAAACAGCCAGGGCGAATGGATACTGCACTTCCGCTTAATTGGTTCATCCCAATCTAACACTAATTAGGATTAGGCCCCAAATGTTGGGTTACTTGCGTCTCAGCGAAGTACAGTTCGATTGTAAGACATTTAATGCTTAGAAATGAACACAATTTAATGCGTATGATTTTAATACGTAAACTAGGCTAGCTTAAGTACATAGCTGAGATCCACTTTCTTGGTTTTCCACCTACAGTTATTCGATCTTGTACTCAGCTGTTTCTTTCGTCGCTGGTAGCCGCGATGTTCCTCAATTTATGTAGCAAAAATTTGGACCTGGACGACAGTTAAGTGGACTATTTTGACGAAGGAAGCCAAACTAACGCAAGCATATAGAGCTGTGTTATCTTCTGTTAATTTAGATCCAGAATCGTTCAGAATTATAATCTAACAGCTTAAACCATTTAGTAGTTACTTGCGGCAATTCTCCCATCAAATTGTAAAAAGTAAGGTTTGGCCGATGATGAGAGCGCCTAGTTTGACACAGATAATTGATAATGTACACTTGGTCAATCGGGTACCTCTGCGACCAGAAATGTCCCAAATTGAAAGTCATATGCCCATTTTATTCTGTAACTGCTTCCAACAAGTGTATAGAGCAAAGTTCTTCTCTTCCTTTTGGTTCAGAACCGGTCAGAACTGAAACTCAGCATTCTGCTTCCCTCTTTAGTTGTTTGCGGCAGTTCTTGTTCACAAATTAGTTAGTTATGGCTCGTCTGTTGTTATGTAGGGATTCTGTTTTGGCAAAGAAAGTTACGGCAGTTCTCGTTTTAAACTCGGACAACGCAGGTGTGGCTGATGTGTAGGGTGTCGATCAAAACAAGGAAAGCTGGGACACTACGACTCCAGAGATGCGTTCTCTTTTATTTGCTTTGGTAGAGAGTTGATCATTATCAAGATATGGCAGCTTGCTTTCTTTCTTCGTTGTAAAATCTAGGCAATGTAAGTGTAACCAAAACACAAATTGTCTATATTGGTAAAGAGAGTTGAGAGAATACGAAAACAAAAGAAAATGTGAAAATAAAAAGCGAATTGTGCTCCCATGGCAAAGATAAAGTGGTTCGGGTTTGAGCAGTGACGATGCGGATGTGTGAGAATATGGAACAGCGAAAGTAAAGTCGATTAGATTATATCAGGCAGTGCTGTTTTAAGAATAGATTGTTTGATAGAGTAGGAAGATATTCCATGCTTCTCAAAACTTGTCTTCCTTTCTCCTCAATAGTATCATACAGGCAATTTGCTCTTTCCATACATGTTCCTGCTTCCTCTTCCTTCTTACCCACGATCCATCCGTGTGCCACTCTCATTCCTCACTTCATTTCCGCGCGTCGTTTCAATATTGTCGTATGTGGTATCCAGTGTAAATCACATAGAAAAAAGACTATGATTGGCTTCTTCTAGTGTGTCATTCGAAAAAGTTAAATGTTTTTCACCAAGCCAGTTCCTCTATATTTTACTCACTCACATAGCTAGATGAGTGGAAGAATGAATCAGTGTAGAGAAGGATGGGAAAAGTAAGTAAGGAAGAAATGAAGAACACTGCACCGCAGATCCATACGCACGGCTTCTTATCTCTATGCCTCAATTTTTACCATTCCTTTGTCTCTTTCTGCTAAAATCCCCTATTACTTTGCTCCTGCTGATGGCGAATGGACCGCCATTGCCGTTCGCATCAAAAAAGCCTTTTTGTTAACCCAGTAGCAATCTTTAGGGGTGATTTGTTGGTTCCTTAAACCGAAATTCAGCCGTGCATTACCCTTGCTGTGCTGCACTTACTTTTCACGACTCAAATCCTCAAATAAGCAGCAGTATAAGGAGAGCTGCCGGTGCACAACAACTTGCTCAATATTCATGTGCCACTGCGGAAGAACTGTAGCGCGGTACGCACGTTTAGGCTTGACTAATTTGGACTGAGTCAGAATAGGCAAGATTAGCGACCTAGGCTGGATTATGACGAGCTCGGGTAAGGCGCCTTATACGTTGCTATTTAAAATGACCCGCCTAATCAACTCGACACAACTCATTTCATTGAGAGTTTAGATGTTCACTATGAATCGCGCAGACATCAGAGATCAAGGCACGCTGACTAGAAGTAGACCTGATGACGTCTCATGTGCCACTCCAACGCATCTTCGGTGAGTGTCTCCTTTATCGCATACTGCGCTCCATACATTCACACATATTGCGTCTTACCTAATGTCATACCGTCTGTGCTCCTCGCATAAAGTACATACCGAAAAGAGGAGCAAACAATTCCTACAATTCAGCTTCTTACCTTATTTCCACTTTATTGTACTAGAATATCTCGCTCCTCTGCCTCCTTTGAGCTTCTCTCACCTTCCCTTCCTACCTCACCATCTGCCGGTGCCCTCTTTGTAGGTTCCCTTTCATCTCTCCACTGGTCCCAATCTTGATTGCGATATGAGTAAATAATGCGCAGATTTTCGTTTAGATCAGACTTGCACGAGTTAGACTGGACCTGAATCAATCACGCTCTGCCCGAGATTACCATCAAATCTTAATTTTTGTCTTTCTTTCTGTCGCTTTAGTTTGTACCACACTACTTCGCCTCAATTCCATCTCCTACTTCTGCGCCTTCACTTAGCCTTTGAGGAGCAAAGGTGGGCTCGTTGCTCCAGCTTCTTACTTTGTAATTTGTAAGCTGCTCGAATCTCTACCTGCTCACCTCACTGTCCACTCCTTATATTCTTATTGTAAAGAATTCCTTTGCCTGGTTTTCCACTCTAGACCGCCCTCCTTATTTTCTCCATGTATCTACGCCTTTGTCTGTTTGCCTAAGTTCGTGTATACCGCATCGTTTATTTTTAATTCCGTCGCTTGGGTAGTCGCTTGAGTTGATATCTTACAAAAGCAGCTAGGTCAAATCGACATTTTCGCCCTGGGCGCAATAAAATCTCTTTTTGTCGTCTATTCGATGGCTAGTTCTTTGGCCATTCTATCTCAACTCTACACTTCGCTAGCATTCGACCAGCTTTCCACCAATTGGCTTTACTACATCTAATTGGTTTTTTCTTCCTGTATCCCTTTACCTCCGCTTATTTCATACTGAAGTGTACACTGCACATGAACCTGTCAAAAATCATATACTATGTGTAGAAAATTAGTCTCCTGCAGGACGCAATACGTGTGAGTGAATAGAGTGCAGTAGGCGGCAAAGGAGACAGTCTCCGAAGATGCGTTGGAGTAGGACATGAGAAAGGAGGCGCAGACAAGAGAGTCTTTGCCATTTCAAGTGTCCTTTGACCTCAACTCACATGGCATGCAGTTGTATCGAGTTTATTAAGCCGGCCAAATTAAAATGCTAAGGCGGACTTGAATTTAATGCATAAGACGTCTGTAAGGATGGGATATGCTCGATAGATGAGAGTTTAACGACCCGCCCCTAGCTATTGCTATTGAGCTAACGGAGGGGCATTTCTGATGCGTACTCCTACTTCTGTGCTTGTTCTGCGGTTGGTAGTGTAAAGAAGCTTGCTGAATCAGGCATAGATACGACGGTAGCAAGTTGCTGGAAATGGAAGCATTTTATAATTGAGGAGAAGTTTGCCGGAAGTTGTTGACACGTGCTTGGTGGTGAGAACGGTTGCTACACCTGTGGCCGTAGCAGCTGCTGACTTAGCTCTGATGAGGTGTCAAATAGGAGTGGGTTTGGCGTTAGGAAGTTCGGCCTCGTAGTGGTAGTTTTAGGTTGGCCTGAGCCTCCACTGAGTTTTGGAGACAAAGACAAGTCAATGCAGGATGTCTGCTGTTGTACAGACTTCGGAGAGTTGGTCGATTTCGGAATGCGTGTGGGATGTATAGGCATTCCCCTAAGATATCCTATTTATTTTAAGCAGCCTCATCAATTTTTAGCTATTTTAGTGGCGAAGGATTTAGCTGGGTTTGTTTGCTTTCGTGGCTGTTCTGTAGCGAAAACATAAAGGGAAGCGAATCTTAAACGTAATGGAGGCTTAGCCAGAGCAGAGACCGTCTCTTCCGCCTTTTGTGAGGTAGAAGGTGTTGCTTGTTCCACTTGCTGTTGCACGATTGGTGACAAAGCTGATGCGGCTAATTGTTAAGCATGCGATTTGTCCCTCCTCTGGATACGAATGGGCATTCCGCATTGGTGCATTTGTACAAACAAAACAAGTGAAATAAGAACATGTGTATCTGCATGTAAGTAGATGCTATCATTGCATTTATTTGTGTCAAGTGCTCATTCATGCCTTAATGTCTGCAATGAGATAACTAAAGATGTAATTCTTCTGTCATACACGATGTTGGATGTCTCAATCCCTCTAACTGGAGCATCAGCGAGCGGCCTGATCCGAAATTTTTGGCTCATTTTACCGTCAAGGAACAGATTTGCTTAATCAATAGTTTTGTTAACATCTGTATAGTGTCTTACGTTCGAAGACGCCTCCAGAACGCTTTCAGTAAAGCGGAAATTGATGAGTCTAAATGTTGACATGATCACGGCTAGCACGCCTTACCTAAAGATCAGTTTTTCAGATGCCTGCAAACTCAAAACGCTTTTCTTCCCAACTTTTCGAAAGTTGCACTTGATTGCTGATCTTCAAACATCCTGGACAATGGTGTTCTCGCTCACGTGCCTGTTTTCCCCTCCTCTCCCCTTTTGATCGGGATTGAGCTCCATGCAGATTCCTTCTCAGGTGGTCCTCGCGAAATACCCACTGGACAACTACAGAATGACCGAGCCTTCTTCGCGCACTCTTTGCATTTGTATATCATGCCGCCCTCTCAGAAGTCTACCAATTGTCTCCTGTCTGGCTGGTGACCTCATTAGCATCCAGCAGACACGTGTGCACATCACCAAGTTACGATAATTGCTGACACACCTTCTAAGCAGTGCAGATTCTGTTTACGTCGAATTTCCAAATTTAAAATTCTAAAGTTGCGTAATCTGATAAATTGTGGCACTGTTAAGGGGAAACAGAAGGCTCTACACTTTTTTCAGTAAAATCACTTAGCAGAATCAGTCGAGTCATCTTATAGTGCGAAAGACTTAAATGTCGAGCATCTGGTGAGAATCCCTCTTCTGTTTTAATCTCATACCAGCATAGTCTATGCAGGTCAGTGACATCGAGGTTTGGGCGGCAACAAGTTGCATGGATTTTGTCAATGAGAAAAACGTCGTTGGCACTTATTATTAGCTGAAGCACCGTGTTTTATCATTAGTGGATCAAAGTTGAGACGCCTAACTAAAGACTGATCAGTCTACAAAACGCAAGAGGAGAAATGGTTGCATTTACTTCCACAAGGCGAGGAAATGGTACAATGAAACGCACTGTTGCAGGAGAAGTTAATGATTTTCGAAGTCGACTGTAAGTAAATGGCTTACAAATGGCCTGGTCTCAGTCACCTCTGTCCGAGTTCCCCCACCGCACAGACATCACCAACTCGGAGGAATGGCATTGAAGGTCTAAGCCACAGACGTAGTTTCTGCTACATCCCTCATTTCAGAGACGATATTGCAATACCCAAGTGTTAGCATCTTTATTTATTTATCTTAGTAACAATTTCCACAGCTGACGGAATGCGGAGGAGGTGCGGTCAGGTTGACATCAAAAACTGTCTTGAATCCAGTTCTGCATGCATGTAATGAGTTTAGCTATTCTATCTTCTACCTCTGCATTGTATGCCTCAGGGATGAACAGAGTGTATACCTTTTACTGGTTAGGTGTTGTCCAAGTGAATTGGAGTTAGAGGGAGTGGAAGGTGGTTTACACCTTAGAGGTCAATGACCTTCACTCAGTCGATTGATTGGCGTGTGCTGACTGCTAATCATTAGAAAAGTGCAATGAAACAAATCCCCACTACCACCTATTCGTTCCGTCACTCACTGGAGATGTGATTTACGCACTTCAAAGTTTGTTTCGATTAACAATTGAGAACGTACAGACAGAAGCTTAAATTCTTGATTTGGAAAACTGACCTAAGCAATGCGTCATATGGACGACTTTGAAACTAGGATTACCTGATTTTTTAACCAGTTTGTTGTCAAGGCAACGGCGTTAATCTAGCTAAAGAAGAGTTTCCGTACTCATCAGATAGAAATTCATTTGTATTTCATATGCATTTTCTAAAAGGATAAATAAGTCGGGCTGCAACCAAAAGGGATTTTCGCACATGGCACTGAGCCGATGCGCTCGTTATTTCTGGCAAGTTCAGTGGTTTTGCAGTGCCTTATCAAATGGCGATATTCATACTACGAGTGATTGGAGAGAACTTTGCAAATGCACATGCTTACAAAAATTGTTTGGCAAGGATTTTACAAAAGCCATAGATACCCTAAAACACGCACAATGCTGCGTTATTGCCCACTACAGCTCCGAAGGCGATTGGCTTAAATGAGCCAAGTATACGCATGTAGCGCTGCGCTGATTGGACGCAGTAGAAATCGGCATGGTTGTTAAGTTAACGGTCTGGTGGAGGTTGACCAATCATTGCCTTCTGACTTGGGATCTTGTCCAAAAGTGTAAATCCAGTTGAAAATATTTGTGCCGCAAAGATATAAAGTGAAAGGCTGTTCTGCTTTGCTTTACGTAGAAGTCAGTGTAAGCACAATGGGTAGCCGATTAGCAAAAGTGGTCCAATTCGATAAATAGCCTTTATTAAAGCACAATTAAAGTAAAACAAAAGATAATCATTTTCATTGCAAATAAAAACAAACATCCTTTTATGTGGGTTTTCTGTAACTTAAGGCAAAATGCGAATCTGTGATGAATGAAGACTTGACAAATGTTCAAAATTCTAAATTGCGTGTTATTCGATTCCAGTAGGCAACAGTTTGCACACCTCTACACCCAACTTTGAGCCTTAGAATGGTGTCATTCTCAGTGATTCTCTACAGTCTGCAAACATAATCTACATAGGCTCACTAATGCACTTGAAGAAGGCATATCATTGCTGAATTACTTGTGCTCTTGGAGCAGGCAACCCGAAATCCATTACCCTCATTTCCATAAAACTTGGAGTTCTCAGATCTCCATGCCTATTCAACCCACGCTATCATCACACGACATGAGGTGATGAAGAACATCGTATCAAAGGATGTGAAGGATAATGGATGAAAGAACTAAGGCGGTTCTAGATCTCATTTAAACGCAAAGGCTAAAAGATGGTTATTTTGCCGGAAGAGGTCTTGCGCTGCCATGCATCAGGTTTTCACTATTTCTTCAAATGTTACCAATCAGATGTACTGCAGCGGCAAAAGTTTGGTCTTCTGGAGGGACTTGTAGGGAACGCCTTTGTTCGCAATTGGAAAAAATATGAAGCGCAGACTATTGAGGCAATGGCCGAATGATTTGTGGTTCTGACCACCCAACACTGCAATGCAAAACTGCTTCTCATCACAAGTCAGTAACTCAGTTAGCAAGCAATCGGAAATGCATCGCGCAACTCTATGGTCCATGCAATAAAAGAAGAGGTAATTCTGATATACTTGAAAGCATGGCTTTTCAATTATCCCATGTGGGCGACACTTACTTGGCGAGCCTTCGCAATTCCCCTAATTGATGTAAGTGTTAGCGGGTGTTTCGTCATCACTGTTATTTGTTGCTGCGAGTTCTTAGCACTCCAACATCCGATTCTTGTGCTGCCAAAAATGGAGAAATACAACTTAATGAGTAGTGCTTCCATCATGAGAATGCTACTTTTCAAGTTGCTTCTTCATCACACTCTTATCTAATCGCCATGCTGGGAAGGAAATCAAGGTTTGGCAATCGCGATAACGAGAAGTATTTTAAGGCACACAAGTATCAATAGTCCTTTGCATTGTCTTCCGCCTGCGTTACACGCGCAATGATGCACGAGTGTCAGCTGAAGTGAAGAAGCACAAAGGCAAATGGCATTTGCTTCCAAGAAACCACCAGACACTACGAACCACCGATCGAGTGAAGAAAAAAAACAATAAATCACACGGCGTTCTCTCGCCTTCCACTATTTATCTTGCTTCCCAAGTTGTCGTTGTTTCCACCGCCCAATTCTTCGTCAGTGCTTCAGTACTCCTTTGTCAGCTACTCACCTTTGGTCTGCTTCTCAGCTTCCACCGCCACCGCTTCCACCTCAATCTCTCTGATACCTCCAAGCGCACACTTTACCGTTTTAACATCAAAGAACCAGAAGAGATTAAGAGCATAAAAATTATAGATAACTTGTGTCATTAGCTTCTCCTCCTCCCCTGCTTTATCTTTCCTTCATTCTCCCAATCCCTATTTTCGTCACGACTAGTATCCTAGTGTGTTTCACTAATCGGTGTAGAAATATGGGTAGCGTCTTCGAGTGTGGCGTTTAATAGAAACTTATATTCCTTCCACAAAATTGATTTCTGTATGCCCCACTTAAATAAATGGCTAGGAAAGTAGGCCAATGGCGATATTTAAGAACATGCAGAAAAAAAATAAGAAATTCAGTGCCCAAGCACCGTGCAAAGACATCCCATTTTGAACTTTCTCATCCTTTCCTCTACTTACCCTCCGTAAACCTCCCGCTTCCGCCTCGTTGTTTCGCCCAGGTTGGTGATGTTTGCTCGCCACCATTGTACTCCCTGGTGCAAGACAACAACTAGTCTTTGCATGAAATTGGATTGATCGGCAGAAACGTACCTTCCCTCGAGCCCTAGTAACCACAAGGGGTGAGTTGCCAATGCATAACAGGCATCCTCTCAAGGAAAGCCGAGGGCAAGCAGTCACAACGAGGCAGCGCATTTAAGTCAAATCACATTAGTACCGGTGGTTCTTCTCATTTTCTTTCTCCTCCTTTGCATGCACTAAAATGCACATAATTCGGTCAAGCCACGAAAGCACAGAAGTGAGTGGCGCCAGCTCCCTCAAAACCACCTCCTAGTAGTTCTGTCCAAAGTCCACACCTAGACGGCACTGGGCGACACCACACGGCACGTGTTGCAATCGATTTGCACGTGTCAGGTTTAAATTGGTTCACCACACGACAAACCGTCAGACATGCTGTTCTACGTGTTGCACGCCTACATTTATTCATCTTGCTTTGCCGCGCTGCCGTTCTTGACATTCAGTTATTCATCGGTGTCTCTCTCCTGCCTCGTTTCATTCAAGCCCCCAGCCGTATTTGTATCCCTTAGTTCCATCGCTACCCCCTCCATCTCCTCATCACTCCAAGCCTTTCAATTCTTCTGTTAAAAGAGACGTCGAAAGGGCGAAAACAGATGGAAATTATTAAAATTAGGGGTGATCTTTAGTGCTAACATCCCTTCCTCTACTAGTGCTACCTTCTGCTCCCGGAATTCACTTGCACGCGTTAATTCACTATTTTCACATTCGATATCTAGCATAATTACATGGAAAGGGAGCTATGACTAGGCAGTTCACGTGTCATTGGGACGAAATCTTCAAATTTTACCTAGACACGTGTTCAGATGAGTAAGCGATTGAATCAGTTCAGGAATAGATGGTAGAAATATAGAAAGCAGTAAAGAAGTCTACGCCACAGCAATGTGGATAGTCATCCCGCATCGACTATTTCCAACCCTCTTCTGTCCATCTCCACTCTCACTCCTTCCATTCCAGCAACTTCTCATCTCTTCGCATCTACCTCAGTCATTCCTTGTCTCATTCAACTAAAAAATTCGTGTTAACTAACTTCTGCCGAAAAAAACGCCTAGACCACAATTGCCGTTCCGAATGCAAAACAACAATTATTCCAAGCACAGAAGTAGGAGTACGCATCAGAAATGCCCCTTTGTTAGCTCAATAGCAATAGCTAGGGGCGGGTCGTTAAACTCTCATCTATCGAGCATACCCCATCCTTACAGACGTCTTATGCATTAAATTCAAGTCCGCCTTAGCATTTTAATTTGGCCTGCTTAATAAACTCGATACAACTGCATGCCATGTGAGTTGAGGTCAAAGGACACTTGAAATGGCAAAGACTCTCTTGTCTGCGCCTTCTTTCCCATGTCCTACTCCAACGCATCTTCGGAGACTGTTTCCTTTGTCGCCTACTGCACTCTATACACTCAAACGCATTGCGCCCTGCAGGAGACTAATTTTCTACACATGGTATATGAGTTTTGCCATGTTCATGTGCCGTGTAAACTTCAGTCTGAAATAAGCGGAGGTAAAGAGTTACAGGAAGAAAAAAGCAATTAGATGTAGTAAAGTCAGTTGGTGGAATGCTGGTAGAATGCTAGCAAAGTGTGGAATTGAGATAGAATGGCCAAGGAACTAGCCATCGAACAGACGACAAAAAGAGATTTTATCGCGCCCAGGCCGAAAGTGCCGATTTGATTTAGCTGTTTTTGTGAGACATCAACTCAAGCGACTACCCAAACGACGGAATTAAAGGTAAACAATGCAGCATGCACGAACTTAGGCAAACAGACAAAGGCGTAGATACATGGGGAAAATAAGGAGGGCGGTCTAGAGTGGAAAACCAGGCAAAGAAATTCTTTACAATAAGAATATAAGGAGTGGACAGTGAGGTGAGCAGGTAGGAATTCGAGCAGCTTACAAATTACAAAGTAAGAAGTTGGAGCAACGAGCTCACCTTTGCTCCTCAAAGGCTAAGTGAAGGAGCAGAAGTAGGAGATGGAATTGGGGCGAAGTAGTGTGGTGCAAACTAAAGCGAATGAAAGAAAGATGGAAATGGAGATTTGATGGTAATCATTGCTAAACTTTATTGAAACACGATTTTGTCTCGGGCAGAGCGTGATTGATTCAGGTCTAGTCTAACTCGTACTATTCTGATCTAGCCATGAATCCGTGCATTATTTACTCATATCCCAATCAAGATTGGGACTAGTGGAGAGATGAAAGGGAACCCACTAGGAGGGCATGGCAGATGGTGAGGTAGGAAGGGAAGGTGAGAGAAGCTCAAAGGAGGCAGAGGAGCGAGATGTTCTAGTAACACGAAAGTGGAAAAATAAGGTAAGAAGCTGAATTGTAGGAATTATTCACTCCCCTTTTCCGTATGTACTTTATGCGAGGAGCACAGACGCTATGACATTAGGTAAGACGCAATACCTGTAAGTGCATAAGGCACAGCATGCGAAAAAGGAGACACTCACCGAAGATGCGTTGGGGTGGCACATGAGAGAGGAGGCGTAGACAAGAGAGCTCCTCTCCATTTATTCCCAAGACGTCATCAGGTCTACTTCTAGTCTGCGTGCCTTGATCTCTAATGTCTACGCGATTTATAGTGAACACCTCAACTCTCAATGAAATGAGTTGTGTCGAGTTGATTAGGCGGGTCATTTTAAATAGCAACGTATAAGGCGCCTTACTCGAGCTTGCCATAATCCAGCCTAGGTCGCTACTCTTGCCTTTTCTGAATCAGTCCAATTTAGTCAAGCCTAGACGTGCGTACCGCGCTACAGTTCTTCCGCAGTGGCACATGAATATTAAGCAAGTTGTTGTGCACCAGCAGTTTTCTTAATGCTGCTGCTTATTTGGGGATTTGAGACGTGAAAAGTAAGTGCAGCACAGCAAGCATAGTGCATGGTTGAATTTTGGTTTAAGGAGTCGGCAATTTACCCCTAAAGATTGCTATTGGGTGAACAAAAAGGCTTTTCTAATGCGAATGGCAAT
>JADWOT020001898.1:0-21822 GCA_036345935.2 Taenia hydatigena
GGCGGTCCATTTGCCATCGATAGGAGCAAAGTAATAAGGATTTTAAGCAGAAAGAGACAAAGGAATGGTAAAAATTGAGGCATCGAGACAAGAAGTTGTGCGTATGGATCTGCGGTGCGATGTTCTTCAGTTCTTCCTTACTTTCTCCCATCCTTCTCTACACTGATTCATTTTTCCACTCATCTAGCTATGTGAGTGAGTAAAATATAAAGGAACTGGCTTAGTGAAAAACATTTAACTTTTCGAATGACACACTATAAGAGGCTAATCATAGTCCTTTTCCTATGTGATTTACACTGGATTCCTGATGTGATAATATTGAAACAACGCGCGGAAATGAAGTGAGGAATAAGAGTGGCACACGGATGGATCGTGTGTAAGAAGGAAGAGGAAGCAGGAGCATGTATGGAAAGAGCGAATCACCTGCATAATACTGTTAAGGAGGAAGGAAGGCAAGTGTTTGGGAAGCATAATTTACCTTCCTGCTCTCGCAATCTATTCTTAAGACTGCACTGCCTGATTTACTCTAATCGGCTTTACTTTCTTTGTCCCATATGCTCAAATTCAAACGAATTTATATTTGCCATGAGTGCACAAATCTCTTCCCATTTTCACATTTACCTTTGTTTCTGTATCCTCTCAACTCTCTGCCAATAGAGGCGATTTGCGTTTTGGTTACAACTACATTGTCAGATTTTATAACGAAAAATGTTGCATGAGCTTCTAAAGAAAGCAAGCTGCCAAATCTTGATTCTGAGCAACTCTCGACCAAAACAGACAAAAGAAAACGCACCTCTGGAGCCGTAGTGTCCCAGCTTTTCTTGTCCCAATCGACACCCTACACATTAGCCACACCTGCGTTTTCCAATTTTAAAACGAGAACTGCCGTAACCTTCTTTGCCAAAACGGAATCCCTACATAACAACAGCCGCGCCAAAATGAATAGATTTGTGAACAAGAACTGCCGCGAACAACTAAAGAGGGAAGCAGAATGCAGAGTTTTAGTTTTGACCGGTTTTGGATCAAAAGGGAGAGAAGGGTTTTGCTCTATACACTTGTTGAAGGGATTTACAGAATAAAATGGGCATATGACTTTTAATTTGGACCATTTTTGGTCATAGGGGTACCCGACCAAGTGTACGTTATCAATCCTATGTGTTAAACTAGGCGCTCTCATCAGCGGCCAAACCACACTATTTACAATTTGATAGGAGAACTGCCGCCAGTAACTGCTAAGTGGTTTAGGCTGCTGAATTACAATTCTGATTGATTCTGCGTTAGTTTGGCTTCCTTCACCAAAATATTCCACTTAACTGTTGGCCAGGTCTAAATTTTTACTGCATAACGCGAGGACCATCTCAGCTAATAGCGACGAAATAAACAGCTGAGTACGAAATAGAATGATTGTAGGTGAAAAACCAAGAAAGTGGATCTCAGCTATGTGTTTAAGCCATCCTAGTTTTCGTATTAAAGCCATTCGCATTAAATTCTGTTCATTCCTAAGCATTAACTGTCTTACAATCGAACTGTACTTCGCTGAAACGCAAGTAACCTAGCATTTGAGGCCTAATCCTAATTAACGCTAGATTGGGATGAGCCAATCATGCGGAGGTGTAATATCCATTCACCCGGGCTGTTTGTTAGTGCACACTCTTGGTAGAGCCGCATGGCACCATGTGCCACAGTTTCAGAGGAGACCTACGTTTTTGGCGCCACACAAGATAACGATCGGGGCCTTATTGGAATAAATTTAAGGCCAACGTGAGGAATACCTAGAGCAGAGAGTACCCGGGCTAATTTGGCACTTTTTCACCCATGTTATGCCTCATGCTTGCATTGATCTAGGCTACCAGTTCAAGTCTAATACCATTCTGACCTCTCCAATGGCAGTGGAACGCGGTGAGCAGCTCTTTCGTAAATAAATCTTTTTCTCGCCTTGCTTTGAACGCTTCTAGGTACAACCCTAAAGCTATTAAATAACTTAAACTGACTAAGATTTCGACGTATTCTGCAGATATGCGTGCCATAGAAATTTGTATGAAGCGAAATCACTGCGCATTAACGACTCATGTCTTGGCTAAAAGCAAAGCAATTGCCTAGTAAATAGCTGTTGTTAGTTCATGCACGACAAGTATGGTAAGAAAATCATAAAATGGAAGTTATTTTTACCTGAGTTGCATGCAAAATGACGCCAAAGGCAGAATTCTAACCCTGGATCGCTAGGTAGAGGACTCATGATTAGTAGATTATGCTCTAGTCAGACGCGACACGTTGCAGTGAAATTCATGCCCTGCAAGCTCATTTTTACCAAGCGATCCCTAGTATACAGGATAAGTCTTTTAAAATATACGACCCTCTCCTGCCAAAATCGTGACGTTTTATTGTATCGAAGGGCCCAATTTGCCAACGAGATGGAAATCAGTTGCCGCTGACGACCTCAAAATGATGAGCGATTTGATTAGCTTAAAGACTTACTTTACTTAACAAAATACACAACCTGCGGTTGATTCGTGTCTTAGAAATTATAACCCTCAAGTGCATTTATCTTCGGTCTTAAACGATACGTGATGTATCACATTTGATATACAGGACTAAATAATCAAGTTTCATGGACATTATTAAAATAAAATCTACCACTAATCACACGCATGTGTCGATATCCAATAAAACTTATTCAACAAAAATGCAGCAATCCATTACGTCGAATTGCTTTGGCATACGGAAGTGGACACAAGTGAAGTTTTGGGCAGCCCATTGGCCCAAAATACCCGTGGTTGCATTAAAAAACAGTTCTAATTGACGTTAGCACGTTAGCCGTTTGATAACATATCACCTCAGTCTGCCCTAGGTAATTACAATTCATTATTCAAATCGGCTTATACTTTCCAAAACGTAGCCTAAACCACTACGCAGTTTATGTACTCACCGACCAACACAAAAGTGGTGCGCTAAAGTCATCTTTATTTAATCACTCAGTCGTAGCAAAATGTGACTGCTGCACTTCCACCACAATCCGGAGACTCTTCTGGCATATCACAGTGGACCACCTCACCTCACACACCTCGGCCACGTCGATCAACAAGCAAATTTATCACCACCCACGCAAAATCACTCAACACCCATGTTCCCTTGTTTGCGAAGAAACAAATACAAATGAGTAACATTTTTAAATCTGCTAACAATGGAAAATGGACAGGTATACACAACACTGTGGAAATATCATCACAGCTTGAATGAGGAGATGTAGGCATTAGGGACAGTAGGGATTCAGGATTTGGAGAGTTTGTGCTGTTCAAAATCAAAGTGCTACCAGAAGATAGAGGTGATCATTCCAGTGTTCCATTTCCCTCTTGACGCCTGGTTTTCATGGACTTCACGATGGTAGCGCTGTTTCCACACCGACGAATTGCACCTATAATTCGCTTTGGGCAGCGGACCTCTCGTCTGCATTCAATCCACACACCATCGACATTTGAACCTGCGAAACGGAAACAGCAAGCATGGATTGGGAAAAGCCTCGATTAATAAGAAGGAAATAAGGTCTAAACAGAGGTGCTGGTTTTGTGTCCTCACGAGCATTCATAATGCAAGGGTGTCACGCAAAGCAAGAAGAGAGAGGCCACGCTGAGTGAAAATCTCAGGGATCCTATGAGAAAAAAAAACAGTACACATCAAGAAGTCACCCAGGGAATGAAACAAGGAACTATTACAAATAAAACGCATGAGATCTACTCAAAAAAAATACTTAATTACGGAGGTTAACAGCTAAAAAGAGAAAAAAGAAAATTCGAACCTACTAGTGAGTTAATTAAAAGCTTGGAAGCTACGCTAAAAGTGCTTGCCGAAACAAATCGCAGGAATGAAATGCCTGGCTTTTCCTGTAATATAATCAGAAAGGTAAAATTTCAGACGAACGAAAAAAATCGCTGTAATCAAATGAAACAACGCAAGAAGGCGGTCTGGCAGAATCATTGCAAAACTTACAGTTTCATAAATGAAGTCTACCTACTTAACTTTACACACAATAGTTGAATCTGAGACACGAAAACCCTAACGTTCTACCACGAGTCTGTAAATGGATTGATGTCTACTCTTCGCAAGCGAACAAAAGGCAAAAGAGACCAACTTACCAAGCAGTCACCTTTTAGCTACTTTTCAAAAGCATCAACCTTTAAGAGGAAATCGAGAGAATGAATAAAATTCGCAAAAAGATAGTGCCAACCGAATAACGAGAATAATGAATTGCTCGCTTTCGATCGCCATCCTCAAAATTACCTAAGCATGGGCAAATAGAAAATGTATGAAAAGTGCAGAAAACGGCAAACTTGAATTGTTTATCATTTTAACGATAATAAGAGAGCCTCGCGTGCTAAAAGAAAGGAGTAGCTTCATGCCTACCATCAAAAAACAAGAACGATGACACAGTGGGAAGAAGCAGTGACGCAGAGGTCAAGTTTAAAAACACTACGCGTCAAGCACTCGATGATGCGTCTCATGCTTATTGTGATGGACACAGCTCGACGCAATGATCCCTGAATGAGTCCTGCAACCCTGTGGATAAACACTGACGGGTTAATAATAATGCGACCCCACAGAGAGATGTATATTGACAATATTAATACCTGGTTATGGATCCCGTGTCCATGTGGATTAGTCTGCATCGGCGTTGAGGCACGCAACTCCATTGCAAGCGTTTGATGATTTTGAACACCCAACCAACCAACACCGTCTTGCGCAATCCCCTACTTGAAGACCAAGACTTGTGCAGCAGATAATATACTTACTCGTTAGAGTAGCCATTACCCGCGTATTGTAGGAAAATGGATTCGGGCCACACGAAAAGCCATCGGCACAGCTCTGCACTGACATGGCCCACTTCACTTCGACGTCCATGGGTGCCTAGTGAGGCCTAGCTAACCTTTCAGCATTGATGCATTTCATTTTCGGCAGCATCTACATTCTTGCAGCCACGGTACTTGGCACCTGCCCACCTCCATTACTTTTAATCGGCAAACTGAGTGATCTACCAGCGTAAAATTGGTGCTTTCACCTCCCCCAGTAGCTTCGCATTCGCTTGACTAAGGTGCATCCTAACATCTTAGCTTTTCCTTGTCCACTATTTAAATCCTTTCTGCGAACACTATGAACAGGTCCGTCTCGGTCAGTCTCATATGCCTATCGCATGCAGCTCAAATTGACCCCCACACGTTTTGCAGGTCGAGAAAGGGCCGGGCGAACAGATGGATAGTCGAAAAAATCAACAGATAGGCGGCTATGTAGGTGGGTCGTCGGATAAAGAGATTGAGATAAACGCAATGACGTAAAAAGTCATTGGACAGCCAACACTAGCTTTACCGCCTCACCTAGACTCTACCTCTACATCTCTACTAAATGACCGAACAAGTGAACAAAAAGGAACAGCGACACGAATGAACAACAAAATAAATCGCAAAGTAATCATCTCGAAACAACACCCATGATAGGTGTGATGGGGGAAAAGGATACCATGATCAGAAGAAAAGGTGGGGACAAGACGCCACTTGCAACGATTGTTCCATCCAAGTTCTCATCACTGCCATACATGTACCATAGGAAAGGCGGCGCACCGCAAAAAAAGCACTCGTACGACAGACACAAAACCAAATAATGACGCAGAACTAGGGTGCAAACTGGACCACACCGAGCCTTTGTCCATGTCTGCGTCGCATTAAAGGGTTCGAAGCCCGTGTGCACCACTTGCCCCTTTGCCTTGGGCATGTCAATGGCGGTGACACCCCCCTCCCCCCAAAAAAAAACTACCCAGTGCACCTACAGCTCCACTGCATCGGACACACGCATGACAGCACTCAGTCACTCAACAGTATGTACAATAGACCTGCCATGTGTGCGCGTGTGCTTAAAATAATGGAAAAAGTATTGAACGTAAACAAGACAGCTAACACGGCGAAGCAACCTATTCGTTTCCACTGTGAGCAACTTCCATCCTGAGCATTCTTAGCAGCAATAACGAAATCAATATGGAGCAATGCACCCGGAAAAAAATGCGTCGTGAAGGCATCAGAGAGTGTTAATTTTAGCACCTCCGACAGTCAAATGTCCTAATGCACATGAGGCGGCACGACCACTCACATCAGGCAGGACTGTATGAACGTTCCAACGCCACACCTCACACCCCTGAAGTAAATATGGTGAAGATAACTTCGCGGATAGGTCCATGGACAACGAATTATGTAGATCGCCTCACCTTCGCCTGTCTATCTGCCCAAACCTCCACCAACCAAATGACCCAATCAACAGATAAGTGAAAAGAGCGTGAGTAACCAAAAAGACGAAGCCTAAAGCTTGCCGATCCACGTTTGTCTGTGTCTTGGGAGACGTCTACCAACCATTGGCCGTCAAAAATACCAATCTGGCTAACTTAAAGGAGACGCCAAGCCTGCAATTTTGCCTGTGTCCGCGACCCGTCAGCCAAATATCAGCCTCAAGGGAAAAACAGCTAAAGCAAAAGCTGCCTACTACCACGACTAACACAAGGGTGGCGAAGACCACACCGGACCTAGTGCACCGCTACAGCAGGAGTGAACAAACTGAGGTAATCAGTGGGTTGCCTTCCAAGTCATTACCGTGACAATACGCTTCTAATAACTATTCCATCCATAAGTACTTCGGATGCAGGCATCTCGGGATGCTTCTTTTGACAATGACAAATGTGCACAGTTCCGTGGTTTACACGAGCAACATTAAACAGTCAAACTCGTGTCCTATTTTCTGCCCTTCTTTTCATTTACAAACAACATCAGCAGAAGGAACCGACGAAATTGCTTGATATTCAGTAAAATTTGAGCGCGCGTAAAAATGGGCATTAAATTACGAGATGGTAAAGCAGCAGCAAGCTTTCTAACCACAAGTAGATTGGAATCTACTCACTTGATGAAACTGCGCGTGGTACCCATTTTACTGTTCCGACTTTGGCAGAAAACACTAATTTGCTATAATGCAAATTGCCGTATTTTAAATACCAGCATCCAGTACACCCAATATGGTAAGTACGAATTTAACATGCTTTGTAATGAACACTGATAACTTGTTCCAATCAAAATTCTCAAAAAGTATTTGCATATTTATTGAAACCCGCTAAACGCGCGACCCTTCACGGTTAGGTTATAACAAAATAAGATTAACGGACGAACGTATGCTATCTACTATTCTAAGCGAAAAGCGATAACAAGATGCGCGAAATGGATAGATGCAGCTAACGGCATGATCAGATAACAATGAGCACAAAAGTTGGAACTGTCAACAATTAAAGCATACCACTGCTGGATTAAGGCACCCAAACAAATGATGACAACAAACCAATGGAACGAGTAGAAAATGGGAAAGAAGAGGCACAGTTACTCCTAAACCAGCGTTGGATTCCCATAAAACAGTGACTGTGGCCAATGTAAAGGGCTACACCTCGCACTAAGGCGCCACACCTCATCAAAGTGTATAAAAAGCAAATAGCATGCATAAATAGAGACGTTACAAATGCAAATAAACGCGCATTTATGCGTGCCTGTTAATCGGCGAGTCACTTCCTCCATGCATCCATAGCCATCACACTCGTTTACATGGCCCTTTCGCCTACCACTTCACAGCGCAGGAGTCACGACGCGGCACCATTTGCACTCTACTTCGCAGTCCTCCAACAGTTTCAACAAAGTTCCGTCAGCGAACGCTGACCGTAAAAACGCCTTTCGACGGTGACACGGCCTCAAAAAAATACCTGTTCTTTGCAGGCTTGAAGGAAACATGGCTGATGTGCTGCTTCTTTTGTTCAGTCGTCCCCATTCTGTGCCGTGAAATTCGATGGTTGCATCCACCTATCACCAAATACTTCATTTGAGGAGCATCCTCGAATCTGCAGGAACAAGCCGGGGCTTAAAGAAACAATGCCAATCAAGGCGGCGGATCGATACGCTGTGCGACGATAGAGTGGGCCGCACGCCGACGCCGCGTTCGCACCAGAATCTTTACGACGTTGGTCTAGGCTTGTTCGGATCGCGTCTACTGAAGTTATAGTGGAGAAGGAAATATTCAAGTACCCTTTCGTAGAGCACTGCAGCCATATCAGCGTCCAATCAACACGACGAACTCGACCGGTATGGTTATCGCATCGATTTGGAAAATGTAGCCGTCACATTGCATTTGTGAATCGACCTCGGAAAAGGATAGCCGACGAATCCATTGAGATGCAGCACAGATCACACCAACTTCCAGACAGGAATAGAGAGCAAGGCAGAACTCCAACTTCAATTTCCGCATTTTTTCAGCAATCCCTTGCAGCACATTTAATGAGCCACCACAGACAAGTACAATCTTGTCACCCTTAAGGCTCGGACCATCACTGACCTCACGTGAAGCCTAAAATGAAACAGTTTCTTCCTTTCTTGAACTAATAAAGCTTATCTGGCCAAAGTAATGCCGCAATTAAAACACGCAACGTGCCCACCACATCGTAAGACAACATACCAAACACGACCGATGACATTGAAACTGCCAAACTTAAAGGACCACTGTCGAGCAAATATCCTCCAATCTCAAGAACTTTTAAAAATACACAAAACATCATCAAGCGTGGCCTTAGAACAACTGCTATAATCTATCTTTGCGAGTGTATGCAGACAAAGTGCAGTTCATATTCGAAGATTGATTAGTTGACAATTGGTATATAGCTACAAAATTGCATCCCATTATAAAAAGCTGCATTTATTCTGGAAAAGGATATCAGAACATTATGCACCACATGTGAGAATTGAATCGCTATCCTCAAGCATACTAGTTATTTTGTTATAAACTTATTAACGTAGGTGACAGTCATTGTGGGTAGTGAAACGGTGGCCTCTGTCGACATAGTCATTACACAATGGATAGGAATGTAGCGCGTTTCCCGCTTGTCTCCTTGTCTTCTGCCTCAAAATCCTTTGAACAAATAGGCCAGAGCTAAGGGACTTTATTGCGAACTTGGGTTGCTCGGGCTACTATCTCCCCCTTATCCCCTGAGGAATTATGACAAAACCATCATCACTAGGTGTGCGATGGCTGCCTCTTCGTCTCTCAAAGTTCCATTCCAACAATAAAAGTATTGCACAAACCCTTCGCCTTACTGGCCCCATCTTTGCTACTGTCCTTATTGAGTGCCTTTCTTCCAGACATTAAATTTCAAACTTCATTTTTGCATCTGATCAGTGGTGCACCTTTGCAGAGTCACAGATGCAATGTTAAGCGATTAATGGCTATAAACCTAGCAGTCCGATGTGGAAAAAACAACCGATAAGTGTTAGAACGTTTCCACATGGCATTAACTGTAAATGTTTAATGGGCGGAAGTAAGTACGCATTAAATCGTAGGGCATCTTTGGTTCCTCCTCCGCCTTCCCCTACAAATTACCAACCGCACTTTAGCAATAAGTCACCCCACCCAAAGCTCACAAATGTGGACGTCGTGAAAAACCAATGCATGGTCTGAAGGCGCATAATAACATAGCCCCACATCGGCTTCACTTCACACCATTTCGCTGTTGTCTTTACTGTTAAAGGTCGCAAAACCTGACTACTACCCTAAAGTAAAAAAGAACGAGGAACAAGCAAAAGTGGTGCAAGCCTATGATAAGATCTCGCTCAACATGCACGACATACATTGCTCAACGGGGAAGTGCTTACCAAGGTACCGTTCCCCTCTCCCTTTCCTCTCGCTCGCCCGCCCGCCTGGCAACCACACACGCCCCATCCAGTCTTCCATGATGTTGGGCCCTCCTCCAAGCGCACAGCCGCACCGCTGCCTGCCTGCTTATGCCCCGCGTGAAGGAATAGTCCACACTGAGGAGGAGGAAAAGAAGCCAGGAAACTCTCAATCGCATTTACTGCTTCTCTAATATTTGCTTTGACACCATAGTTGTCGCCGTCGACAACGACGAGTTCAAAGGCCCCTGGTGTAGTCCCAGTGGCTTCCCATGGATCGGATTCTACGTCCACGATTTCCCCTTGCAATTATTGTCACCATCGACAACGATGTGTTATTGTTGGCAGGCAGCTTGATGAGTCCGTCATTGACGACGACGACGACGACGACGACGTTGAGAAGCGTCAGGTAGTCAGCATTGCGAACAATGGCAGAGACGGTGGCGAGGCAGCCAGTGTTGGTCAGAGGCCGACTACTACAGCACATAATACTGCACTTACTAGTCTTGCATACAAAACTGACGCCTAGTGCCACTCACTCAAGTCCCCATGCCTACCACATAATAGTGCGCCAGAGGAAGTGAAAATTCCCGTTCGTCATGCTTTGGACCTGCGACCACTTTAGCACCGTGTAAAGCCAAGTTCTCCTCCTCGGCTTCCCTTCCACCAAACGAGGCCTCATTCACCATCAGAACATCATTCTCTCCTTATTCAAATGACCCCCCACCTACCTGCCTACTCCAATCAATCTCCTCTACTCCATTGTTCAGCACATAGAGCGAACGCGAAAAAGCGTTGCCATCCAACAACCAACCAAAACACGTCAAATTTCCTCCCTAGATCCCATTAAAAAAAAAGAATCCCTATACACGCACACGTTTACGGAACTAAAAACGAGCCCCAGACCATCTTGACAATATCAATACGCGTAGATTCACGTGCAACAAAACAATTAGTAGACAGTAAGAAATGCACAACATACACACCCAAATCTACGAAAAGAAAAGCACCTACGGTACGTTTAAAAAAAAGCTCTGTAACACCTCTCCTCCTCGTCTCCTCCATCTTTTCGGTATTAACACAATCACCAGCGCAACTCATCGACGTGAAAAATAAACCCGCCCCTCCGAACCCAGTCCATCAGTGTTACACTTCAGTTAGTCTATTGAGCATGCGCCCACGCCCTTCTCACACCTACCGCTATGCCATCCAACACACACCGCTAGCGTCCATCCCGACATCCACATCGCACAACCGACACGAGGACGCCTCCGCCAATAACTTCACGAGCTCGTACTACCTACCATTCCACAGACTCATCAAATGTTACCTCACCACCGCAGTAATTTTGTAGCATCCGAAAAGGAAGAAAAGCAAGCAATGGAAGAGCCGATGCGTGAATGTCTCATACGATGCAAAGCTGACGTCTCCGAACATAACTAATGATAGGAGAAAACACCTTAACAAGCGAACATTAAAGACTGCTGCAAAGTACAATCTGCGTGGTGATGCGAATGCTTCCCACTAGTCACCCCTTCCTCCG
This sequence comes from Taenia hydatigena, assembly GCA_036345935.2. Taxonomy (NCBI): domain Eukaryota; kingdom Metazoa; phylum Platyhelminthes; class Cestoda; order Cyclophyllidea; family Taeniidae; genus Taenia; species Taenia hydatigena. The sequence continues at coordinate 11,266 of JADWOT020001898.1, forward strand.
CTTCTGCTGCGCCCACCTCGCCCAGACACCAACTCACGCCGTCAAAGCTGAGCCCACCACTAAGCCATCACCGACGCCCTCCCTCCACACAACACGTTTCGCAAAGATCACACCAGCACAAAAATAACCCTGGTCTCCAAGTCAATGAGCAATGCGATCCGCCAACACGGACATCATAGTAATGAAAACAGCGCACCTTTTACCTCACATGAAATGTGCAAGAATCTACAGATTAATGATAAAAGCTTGCTTCTTCCCTAAATGAGGATGCAAATAGAATCTATAGCGATACAATATCAACGAAAAAAAATTCACAGCAATCCAATCTTACCCGAGGAACGTGTGAAGTGATAGCGAAGGCGGGAGCCGCACTCATTGCTGACAGATAATGTCGCCATTCTTGACCAAAAAGTTGTCTTGACAGGATCTGCATCTACCTCTTCAACGTCTATTTAGTATGTAAGCGGATAAAGAGAATGGATTAAAGGCATGCAGGTATAATAAATGCCTTTTAGCAAGAAAATAATGAATAGGTACCAAGTACTCAGTGGAACTGAAACACTTCTCAACAAAATTGTCTCACCAAGCCGAATTTACCGTCACTAAAGAACGAACCGATTAAAAACTGCCATAACAATCCCAAATTCTCGCTTACAGTATTGCAAAGAAAAGTGGACGTGAGTAGGCACTGCAGTTGGAAAAAACGTCCCAACAGTCACATTACGTGACCCTCGCGTATACACTAGCACGTAGGCGTATGAAGGAAGCCAATCAACATTCAGAGAACGCAATAGTAACTACGAAACTAAAACTAACGCATCTTGCACCACACAAAAATGTGATGCAAGCATGTTTCAACCCAAAACATGGACGCAGACCGAATCAATCGCTGCATAGAAAAGACAGCAACAGTATTTGCAACTCGATCTTACCTGAGGAAGCTATCGCTTACTTGGGAAGCGATAGCTAAGTCGAGATTCGTGTCCACTGCACCCTCATAATGCCTCCATTCTTCGCAAAGCATAAATTTTTGACGGCGACGTCAATATCCGACCTAACAAATGCACGGTTCAAAGTTATGGACAATGAGGCATATAATGAATACTTTCTAGCGAAAATAATGAATATGCGCCAAGCACTTAGCAAAGTTAAAGCACTCCTCAACAAAATTACGACTCATTAATCAAAATCCGCAATCATTGAAAAACTAACTGGTTGCCGAATTGCCAAAACAATGTTGTTCGTTACTTAAAGCACTGCACGGCGAATAATGGACGTGGGTGGGATTCGCAGCTGGAAAGCAAAACGACTTAACATTCCCATTATGAAGCCTTCGAGTTTACTCTAGCAAGTAGGCGTACAAAGGAAGCCAATCGACATGAAAATGACCTAATAACACATAACAAGCTAAAAACAGTAAAAAATACCAAATACTTACCGCCTTCCAACTTGTTCGAGCCAATTAAGCCCCACTAACCGAAAATATTGACCACCAAAACAAACACCGCTCACATACTTCGCGCACAAATCTAGTTGACCATTTTAATGCTGTTCGATAAAACAAACCAGCACCTGATTTTGTGCATTTATACAGGCAAAACACTATTTAAAATTCCTATCCTTTGTTTTGAGTGATAGATTTACAAAGTAACAATGTAATCAGAATAACTTTATTGGCAAACGTAAGTGACAAAACTAGCAGCAAACTCTGGATTTAAAACACGTTAAAATAAGATCGCAAGAGTCCTTAGCTATTAGTTTTGCAATTTGAATAGTGATTTGGCGTTTGTTTTGAGGATCGTCGGGCTTGGTGTGTGCTTCCAAGTTGATTTATAAGGCCTAGGGCAACGTACTTTTGTTTGTGATTTAGTGCAGCTTTAATTTCTTGACGGCTTTTACATAACTTTTAACTGCAACTTACATTGTTCAGCAGACTTAAGTCATGGTGCACAGGCAAATGATCAATGGCCTTTGCAACGCCGCCAGACGACCAACGACCTTAAAGGCGAAAATTTGTAAATGGAAAATTAAAGTTGTATGTGTAACCTGTGACAAATAAGGGCACACTAGTAATACATAATAAATGTGCGGTGTCAAATGCACTAAAGAATTGGGTTAGTTCATCACATAATAGTAAGATTGAAGCGAAGTAGGAAAATATGTGATCCAAAGGGCAAATTTAAGCGAATGGGGAATATAAAAATTCAAAACCCTATAATAATTCATGTAGAGCTACGGAAAGCATTAAAGAGAAACGTCTCTATTCATTTATAAAAGGTATAAGCGTGGGTCTAGACAAGGATAGCATCGGAAACACTTGCCTTGGAAGTCTACCGCACATAACGACGCAATAATAAAGTCCTCAAATTGGGTTAGAGGTCAATTGAAAAGCCAAGCAACGCACTAGTGAACACTTGGAAGGGTGTTAAAATATTGCAGAAGGCAAGTAAACATATGGTGAGCCTTTGCTGGACTGGGATCCAGTTCTCCTCCTCAGATGTGCAGACAATATCTTAAGGAGACAATAGACGTATTAATTGAACAAAATGTCCACAAACATTCTGCCTTTGTAAGTCAAAATCGTGCACATGAGTAATGCAATACTTAGTTCAGTTTCACAAATTAATCTGGTCTGGTATCACAGCACGTTATTTGGTTTGATTTTAAGTGCTATTGTAGTACTTGGCTTGAGCGAACTACTGTTATCGGCCAGGGTCACAGAGGTGGTCATATTGCCCTAGCCGCGTGAGCTGGCCTCAGAATCATGTCACCAGCTTATTTTTTTTCTCTGCTCGTTGTATATATACACATTCTACCCTAGTATTCTGCCTTCTTTTGCCTTCCATAACCTCGGGTCGCTACAGCCATTGCCATCGCGAAATCGTTACTTGTGCGGTGAAGTTTGAAAAGTATTTGAGGTTGAGGGGAGCTGGGATTATAGCCTCGTCTCTCTTAAAATGTGTGTATGCGTATACTTTAGGTTGTTGCGTTACTTGCGTGCATATAAAAGAGTGAAATCGGACTATGCCCCTTGTAACGTACGGCGTTTCTAAATGTTGGCACATCTGGTGAGGGGTGTTGGATACTGCTACCAAACCAAGTGACAGTAAAATAGACTAGAAGAAGAGAAGAAGGAATAGAAAGAAAAGAAAGAGGAGGAGGATGGGGATGAGAAGGTATGCTTCCATTCAGCAGGAATTGGTATCCGCATCGTTTTCCCGGTGGCCTCATTTTTGGAAGTGGAAGTGAAGACCTGTGAAGAGAAAGACGGAGGTAGGGTGCGCATCCTTATTAAGCCCAAGGGTTTAAGCAGGATAAGTTGCCACTGACCGTGCAGAGCTTGCTAACTGGAAAATATTGCACGGAAGGAAATTCGTGAAATTGCCTTTGGAAACACAATTTTAGGCATAGCGTGGTGGGCGAGCCGCGATATCCCCTTCCTTCACCATCATAGCGAATGGGGTAGTGCTACCTTTTTAAACACACTGCGTCATCACGTTACCCCCGCCCCTTCTCACGTCGTTAAAGAGACACTGCTTCCTATTCTGAGTTATTTCGTCCCCTTTTATATTCAAGATGAGTGGGATGAAAATGTACACATGCATGTATGCCTACTCAAACTACCATCAGCACAACCTCCACCAAAAGAAGGTAGGGCCCCAATTTACAAACGGCGTGCATTCTAAACAAAACATTCCTAGCAGCGGTGACTACTGTGTCACAAAGTAGTTTGCATGCTTCCTTAGTGTGTCACCAACAACGGCTCAGATGGAGGAGAAGGAGGACGATTGCCGTCACAACTCTCTTATCCCATGCGGTGTCTACCTGCTGACAGTCTCTACTGCTGGAATGTTTTGAAGGCGGAATATTATTGCTACTGTCCGACGCTCAGTAGGAGTTGCACGTCGGGGTGGATATTTGATCAGACATTGGCTGGAGTGGGGGGTTGCACACAAATGAGGGGATTGCAAAAGAGGCCGAGGAGGAGAAAAAGCAGAAAAGAGGCATCTGTCCGCATTCATTTTGTCAATAAAAGCAGTCTCCGCATAATCAATAAGACAGTGGTGTTGTTTCATAAGAAGACGTTGCAAAAAAACGCGTTAATTGAAGAGTCGTGAGCAAGTTCCTAGAAGTGACTTGGAAGGAAGAAGAGCACCCTTCTCCTTACCATTGTCAAACCAACTTTCACTTCTTTCAACAACTAGTCGTGAGCAATGCGGGGAGGGAATGTGATAAAGAAGGAGAATCCACCTATCAGACAATAAAACCCACCACCCATCTACAGGACTTCGCAAGCAGTAGAGCCGCTTGCAATTGTCAGTCAAACCACACACCAGGGCTCCTACTTTAGCCCCTTGTCGACTTCTCGTAGCTGATGAGCCGAATCTAACCCAACCTAACAAATTGTGGTGTTGCTACCGCGCAAATACCTGCTGCACGCTTTTACAATATTCCCCTTAGACTAACTTTATTAATAAGAGCTCATTCGCTCAGAGAACGTAGTAAAGTTATGGAAGGAGCCTGGCCTTATATAATGATGTCGGTTTTCCTGAATCGCCTGTCTCTCTCACATGGTTAGTTGTATGGATAGCAAAATTGTTTTGCGGCAACAGCCTATAAATAAATTACTGACGCTCATAGACCGTGTCATAATAATATTGAATCGCAGCATGCTTTTGAACAAACAAGCATAGTCAAGAAATAGATAAAGGCATTATTAGATTCAAAGTGCATGCTGTAGTGTGGTGTAGTGTTTAGCACACATTATGATCTCCTTGTTTGTTGAGCTGCTATTGGTGGAAATATTGTACCGCTCCTCAATGTGGTTTGACCTGTTGTACGCCTACGCTTTGCGAAAAACCACCTTTGAATGCACAAGAAATGTGCAATTTTGGTGTATCTAGGATTACTTTTACTTGCCGTATCATTTCGTAGGTACAGATTAATGCAAAGTAGAGTTGAGATTCGAAAAGAATGAGCAAAAGATGCTGTTCCCGAAAATCGCCTATAAACATAAATAGAACAGAACGCAAAAAGTATTTTGCTAAATATAGGCACACGCGTATGATGAGTGACAGATTCAAATCCAGTGAAGTTTATAGAACCTAGTCATTTTGTCCTGTATGTCAACTGAAATGCATCACGTATCATTTAAGACCAAAAATAAATACGCATGCTCTTTGTAATTTTTAAACGCATGCCAATTGCCGATTGCATATTTTGTTAGGTGAAACAAGTCTTTAAGTTAATTAAGTCGTTAATCATTTTGGAGGTCATCAGCGGTAACTGCTTCCCACCTCGTTGGTAAGTGGGACCATCGTAACGCCAAAATGACATGATTTCGGCAAAAGTGAGCTACGTTTTTTTAGGGAATTATCTTACTTGCTGAGAACTACTCGGTAAAATTGGTTGTACGGGTCATGAATTTCATTAGAATGTACTGCGTCCTTTAACGAGGAATTCAAGATCAGGGTCTCGCCTTTGGCATTGATTTGCACATATCGCAGGTAAGAACAAATTGAATTTCATGATTTCTTACCACACTTGCCATGCATTAGCTAAAAATAGCTGTTTACTGGATAATTAGACTTTACTGCTTATTACTAAGATTTTAATCGTTAATGCGCAGTGAATTGCTATAGTACCGACCTACACCTATACAAATTTTGGTCATTCTGGGTTATTTACTAGTTACGGTGTCCGGGTTAGAAGCCTTTAAGGCAGCAAAAGGATTTAATTACCAAATAGCTGCTCACCGCCATCGGAATGGTCAGAATGGGATCAGCTTTTAAATGGCAGCTTAGATCAATGTATAAATAAGGCATTACACAATTAAAACAATGCCAATTTAGATAAAGTGTACTGTGCTCCTAGAATTTTTTACCTTAGTCTTAAAGTGACCATAATAAGGCCCCGACTCACCTACCTGCTTAGTAGTAGGCTCTCTTTTGCAATTGCTACGCAGACCTCCTTTGAAACTGTAACGTTATGTCTCATGCAGCTGGACTGAGAGTGTGCATTAAAGAAAATAAGGACGCGCCAAATTTTGTTCATTAAATCTAAATTTGGTTAGGGTTAGGCTATAAGTGTTAGGCTACTTGCGTTCCAGCAAAACGTGTTTCAATTGTAGGACGTTTGATGCCTAGGAATGAACACAATGTAGTGCAAATGATTTTAATACGAAAACTGGGACAGCATAAGTACATATCTGCGATCTTGATATTTTATCGAAATTATCTAATTTTGTACTTGACTCTTCTTTCCATCGCTGGTAGCTGTGGTATTTTCCGTGTTGTTCATTAAATTTTTAACCTGGCCGATGTTTAAGTAGCTTATTTTGACAAAGCAAGTTAAAATAACGCAAGAACATAAAGTTGCGATATTTTTGGTCCATTTAATTACAGAGTCGACCAAAATTGTAATCTAGCAGCCTATTCTATTCAGTAATTGTTTGCGGCAGCTCCTTTATCAACTTGTAAGAGAGTAAGGTTTGGCCGATGATAAGAGCGCCTAGGATGACACAGATAGTTGACAGTGAACGAATGCGCACTCTCAGTGATCAGAATTGGTTGAATTTGATGGTCACATGCATGTTTTGTTCTGTAAACGCTTTTAACAAGGGTATAGAGCAGAAATCTTTGCTCCCCTCTTTAATCCAAAATCGACCAGAAATGAAACTCACCATTCGGCTTCCTTTTGTACTTGCTTGTAGCAGTTCTTGTTCACATATCTGGCATTTTTGGCGTGTTCAATATGTGGGGAGTCCGTTTTGGCAAAGAAAGTTGCAATAGCGCAAATAGATGCAATTTCGATTTAGACTTGTTTAATATTAAGACTTAGTGGTAGGCTCTCTTCTGCAATTGTTTGGCGTAGCATAGTAGTCCGATTTCGGTTACGAATTCGGTACTAGCAAAAGTACATAGCTTCATTTGTTTTTATTTACACCAATGCAAACTTCCTCAGACTTGGGTATCAACAGCTCGTTGCCTTCTGTAAGGGATTGCTGCAGTTCCCGTTTTAAAATCGGACACCGTAGGTGTGGTCGAAGTGAAGGGTGTCTATCGTGGCAAGGAAAGCTGGGACACTACAGATCTAAGGATGCTCTTTGCTTTGTCGGATTTAATCTCAAGTTTCCCAGCTATGAGATTTGGCTGCTTACTTTTGTAAGTCCTTGCAGCAGGTCTTACTATAAAATCAAGCAATGTCGGTGCACTTAAGATGCAAGTTGTCTGTATCTGCAAGGAGAGCTAAGAAAGCACGGTAATAAAGGAAAATGAAAAAGTAAAGAAAGGCTTGTGCACTTAGAACAAAGGCAAAGCAGTTTAAACTTAAAGATTGACAATGCAAATGTGTGAAAATATGAGACAAAGAAAGTAAAGTTGAATAGGGTGAATTAAGCGATGCATTTTTAAAAAGCCTAGTTTGCTTTATGGAGTAGGAACGTACTTCATGTTTGCCAAACACTTGTCTTCCCTTCTTATTAATGGCATTAAGCAATTAATTCACTCTGCGCCTGCTCTTGCTTCCTCCTCTTATCGACGATCCATCCGTGTGCCAACTTCATCCCTCACTTCACTTGCGTGGCTGCTTAAATATTGTCGCCTCCTCTAGTGTGCTATTCGATAAAAAATCAAGCTCATTTCATTAAGCCGATTGCTTTGTAAATCACTGTCACATGGTTAGATGAGTGGCCAAGTGAATCAGTGTGGGAAAGGATGGAAGAGGGCAAGAAAGAAGTGAAGAACACTGCACTGCAGCTCCATATCCACGAATTCTCACCTAACCCTTGACTCTTTCGGCTAAGCATTTCTGTTGCTTCACTTTTACCGAAGAAGAGCATAGACCAATGTTACCATTTGAAATGAAAAATAGCATTCGTCCAGGTACAGAATTAGGGCACGCACCAGAAAAGTCCTTTTGCTTTAATCAATACCGTTCTTTGGGGGTGATATGCCGATTTCTTATGTCAACATTATGCCCTGCACACTTACTTTTCGTGTCTCATATATGCTCTTAAATATACTTCAAGAGATCTGCTGGTGTAAATTAACTTGCCTAATATTTATGTCCCACTGCAAAAGCACTGCAGAATGGTTTGCAAGTCAGGCTTGACCAGATCTGACTAATTTGGACTGTGCCGGGATAGACAAGGTTGACAACGGAGGCTTGATTATGACAAGCTTGAGTAAGGCGCCCTATATGTTACCATTTAAGCCAGCTCCAATACAAATTTGGCCAGTCCAATCAACTTGACGTAAGTCCATGCCAAGTGGTCGCCTCTTTCTTTCTTGCAGACATTAGAGACCGAGATACGCAAACTGGAAGTGGGTCATATGGCTTTTTTGAAATAGATGGAGAGAAGCTTTCTTTTCTACGTCCCGTTTCTCATGTCACACTCCACATCATCTTCGGTGAGTGTCTCCTTTGTCGCCCACTACGTTCTACAAGCTTAAACGTATTGCGTCTTGCATTGTGCTAAACTGTGTGTTCTTCGCTTGCAACTAATTCGAAAGGAGGAGTGAGCACACCCACCATTTTAGCTCCTTACCTTTACTTCTCCACTTCAGAGGTGCGAGAACGCCTTGCATCTCTGTCTCCTCTACTCTTCTCTCGCCTATTCCTTCCACCATATCGTCTGCCAGTACCCTCTTTGTAGGCTCCCTATCATCTTTTTACTGGTCTCATCCTTGATTACGACATGACTAAATGATGCACGGAATCATAATCTAGATCAAACTAGCACGGGTTAGACTGGATCCGACCTCAATTAAGTCAGATATCAAAATGACCACCAGAAGGTCATTCACGTTGGACCAAGTCAGAGAGCAATTTATTTGAAGCGCGAAAATGTGGTAGGCATAATTTGATGGGGAATGTGCATTGTGCGATAGCATTAGCCAGCATGGAGAACAAAAACCAATCTTTGCCATTGCTGTCCTTTAAGAGACAAAAAGCGGCCCTCGAGCCCGTAAGTGTTACGGCACCTTCCGGCTCTCTTTATCCGTGTACGCTTTGCATGCACTGTTAAAGCATAGACAGTGGGATGGCTACAGTGACTTAAACTAGGTGGGAATGAGGCAGGCGTCATACAGGAATTATTTCCAGCAAAACCAACAAGTGCATTTGAGTCAAAAATCACAACTGAGCAATCGAATTGGAGCCATGTTCCTTAAGCGCACCTCATCTCCTTCAATTTTTCTCACAAGGCACCAACACGCTTTCCCCAGCAGTAGTTTGGCCACAGTAGAAGTCGTCGTCCACCCGCTTCGATTCTGCAAGTAAACGATTAAATTCACGCCTTACTTAAAAGTCATTCACATAAATCCGTTACAAATCCATCTTTTACAGGAAAAAAATATGTTGCCTAGCTAATCCGATCTCTAGCGTTTCCTTGAATATAGGGAATCCTCTCTACTTAATATTTTGTCAAATGACCACTAAAATCCTAAGAAGATTGATGGTAAACAATGGTAACAATGGATGACCGCTACACAGCGAAAAAAAATAAAATTAGCAGCATTTTGTGAGCCCATCCTCAAAGTGTAACCACGCTTATTCGCATCATGCGATGCGACCAACCGATCTTACTCTTGTAACATTCGCAAGAAATTCCAGGGGAATCTCGTATTTTTAACTAGAAGCATCAAACTCCCTTAAAGAAGATTTGACAATGCTTATGTCTTCAAGAGTGAAAAAGTCTAGTCGAAGACGTGTATTTCGACTAGATGCGGAACCCACATACAAACACAGAAAAAAGGAGCAATAGACACCACTTAAACAACAAATCGCGGGTTGGTGACCAAAGGCTCAAGTCTGACTCAGCCACAGTGTGAACAAAGGTAAGAATTAATGAGGTTGAAGTTGACGAGGAGCTTATCAATCCTCTCACCTGTCAGTTTAGCCTGTGCCAGACCATGGTAGTTCGGTGATACTGCTATCAACCGATGCACACCATGCCTGCTACGAATGTCTCAAAGGTGTTCTTCTATCAGCGGCATGCGCGAATTGTAAGAAGCAGCAACCGGCAGAGGGTCGAAGTGACCCACTAAAACATTTTCTCGGCTGTGGGGCTTTTCAACTTAGTGAGGCGATAGGGTGCTTCCAACTAGCAAGCCACTACTTTCTTCTAGTTGACGTCTTTGAAGAACCCAAGGCGCTTCACATTAGCAAGCTCAAGCGCTTCATGTGAATGTGTGTGACACAGGCTTCAAAGAATTCGCGTAGAGGTAGACATGTTTGGAGAACAGCCTGTCATGAATCCCCCAGTGGCACTATCGTACTTCATACAGCCCACGAGAGTGCTCAGACTCCACGAATCCGTCTTCGTCGCGAATGCAAGCCTATCCTTCGTCTCTGGTGCCTTGATTGTGGATGCTCCGGTAAACTCCATGGTCTCGGGAGGTGCCGGCTCTCAAGACAAATTTTACAGGCGACCCGCTGTTTAGGCGAATCAGGGGAATTCTACTTCCTCCTCTCCGAATCAGATTATCATATTAAAGTAGAATCAAGCTGATTGCGATTGCAATTGACAGGACTCTAAAATGACCCAGCACAATA
>JADWOT020001898.1:23296-103000 GCA_036345935.2 Taenia hydatigena
ATGGTGGGTTGTTGCACTTGCTACCACCATATGAAGTAAAGGGCCTTTGCAATGCTTACAAAAGAGTAAATTCATTAAGTAAATACTTAGCACGCATTAACAGATAAGTAGTAGTTAGTGTTTACTGAGTGAGAAAGCAATCATTCTGCTCGAAGTTTGGCATACTAGAAAGCAATTTGTGCCTCTTTTAAAAGGTCGGGTGTTCGCAATACAGTCCCTACAGAGAACAACAATTCAGGCTTGCATTGCAGCTTTCAGTGCTTTCATTAAAAGCTATCTGATCAGTTTTGTTAGTTTGGATTTTTTCATTTTTATCTTGTGCGCCTCCGTCTAGTTGTTAGTTGAAGGGATCCTTCGATAAAATGCCTGAAGAAACCCCCAATCACTCGGACATGAGCCGAGCATGATGATTGTGTTGAAGGACTGTTAATCATTTACTTTCTTTTAAAGTCTGCAATTCAAAAAATGTCTTGATGCGATTGCTCAGTGGGTGTGATGCTGCCGTTCCGAATTACGCGATGTTGGCGAAATAACACTCAATTGCTCCACGTCTTTCACTAAAATGCATCTAAAAGATGTTTCCAATGCCAACTAGATCATGTTCTTTAAAGCCAAGTGCTACAAGATCACTCGTCGGCTCACGCTGTCACTGTTGAGATGTTCCAGTGCTTTCTTCAAAATACATGGAGGCATGGAATACGAGGCTAATAGCACTTCAGAGTATGCGACAAGCGATGTTAAGCTGTAGCCCCTTCCTCCCCTTTATACTTGTAGTGACAACCAGATAGAGGACTGAAGGACTTGGCACATGAGACTAACATTACTGCCATACACGACCGGATACGTCAGTTCCCTAACAATGTGACATTTTTTAGTTGTTAAATGAAAAAAATTTTCTTTGAGTTAGTTAAATGCCTCTATTTGAAGCAAGTCATGCTGCGCGAATGGATGTGTGCATGAATGAACACTGACTAGCTAAAGAGTGAGCCCAAACCTGGTAAAAGATGTAGAGCGAGTTGACCAAGACAGGAATGCCTGAGTTACTTCATGCGAGACGACATAGACTGCCAACTTATACTGTTGCACATTTTATTGTGTTTGAGTAGACTTATTAGTCGCACTCGATGCACTTCTACTCATGTATCAAAATCACTGGAATGGGTGATAAGAAGAAGGTGAGAGAGAGACGGGAGGGGGGAAGGACAGGGGATGCTAAGGGGACTGCCCTTAATCAGTGCACGCTAGCGGCTTCTTTGTTTTAACCTCTCTACTGAACGACTTAATTGGCTATCCAACCAAGTGCTCACAAAATTAAAACAAGTAGTGATGGTTCCAGTTCTTGGGCATTCCATCAAACTCCATATAACTGGATCGTAGACGTGTCTTTACCTCCCATACAGCGGATGGCTAGGGACATTAAAGTGGTGGTGAGGCAGTTGAACAGTGATTGCCTTGCCGTCAGAAGAACTGGTAGGTTCCTTAACTATGTGCCAATCCGTTCTCTCTCTGATGCCAAAATAACCTCTGCATTACAAAAAGCTTCTTTTCTTGAATGGGAAGCATGCAATCAAGTAGTGGACCGAGCACTTGAATATTGCAGGACTGCTTTCCGGTTGTGATAGGCGGTAGTAGCGAAGGCGCAAAAAAGAAATGGATACGTCTGCAAGCACTGTTTTATAACAGAAGGCCACCGGGAAGGAAGAATAAAAAGGCTGCATGAAGTTAAGGAGAAGGAAAGTTGAATTGCAAGAAGAAAGGCAGGAAGGTGATAACAGGTGAAGTTGAAGCGTGTGGCGTGACTTTGTAGAAGGTCAACGTATCTCCAGGTCATTTGTGAAAAATGCAGGTTTGGAATTGTCTTGCAACCAACAGCTGACATCCCCTTTTCATACGTTTCATACAAGATCGAGCTGCCATGACGTGTGACCAGTTGAATGATGCAGAGACTCGCTATTGGCTGCGGTTTTGAAAGGATTGCAGTAGCGGCTTGCCGATAACTGACGGCGTGCAAATTTTTAAAAGAGCGTGTTTTTAGTGCTTGAACTTCGAATTGTGGCCTTGTTGAGGTCCCTTTAGCAGCAGGAGCTGTGTAAAGCGATTTTTAGCGAAATAAACCTCTGGGTCGTGCTAGTAGAACTTTACATCTTCAGCTGCTCTGCGCATCGGCATTGCACCCCTTGTACTCCGTCCTAAAGAAAGTCTCGAGGTGTTGTGGTTGCTTCAATACTTCACCTAAGCACGAACAGTTTGGCTGTAATTTACTTGTTATTACGAGTAAGTCACTTCAAGCCAGATAGTCGGGCGTGAGCTAGCTTCTCCACTTAGGATCTCACTGTTGTGGAACAGTTTTATCATCTGAGGGAACAATGAAATGCCTATATTCTCCGTTTTTAACGGCCAAATTTAAACATTCGATTACATGGAGAACCCTTGCAGTTGTTTGCATGGGCACTTGGAATCTGGCCTCCGATAGCACAGGTAAAGTGGCTGACACCCCATTGTTGCATCTATTCGGCTCAAAAACAAAATAATAAGCAAGCAAATAAATTGATGCAGTTTAAAAGTACTTTCGTAGGAGGCAACGCATGAAGTTGGGAGTCGCTAAAACTGATTGTTTTGGAAGCACGTTAAGTCCCTAGCTCATATTCCGGGAAGAAAATTTTAACCTAACTCATTTCCGCGGCGCATCAACTTGACTGAGACTCGAGTTGCGCATTAAGGTGTTAAAAATGAACTTGTTGAATAGACAGCTATTAATGCGTAGTGCTTGATTGTCTGTAATTGGGTTGTTTTAATTCGCCATACATTTGACTTTCTGTTGGGTTAAGATATGGTTCCAGAGTCAGCGCTGCAAAACAAGGAGGGCCGGTAGGAAAATTTCTAGCAATGAGGCATTATTAGTACTGCCAAATGTATCGTGACATGGAGAGATGCGTTCCAGCAACAAACTCGTGGAACAGCGACCCTAGTGATAGCCTTGGAACTACTGAGAGCTCCCAACCACAACGGAAGCCCAATATACGGTATTACAATTGAAGCATGCTCCTTTAGGGGAAGGTGGTGGCATGTTGCTGAGGCAAAAGCAGCAATTTATATCCTCCTCTTCACTAGCCTGCTCTTGATCCGATTCAGCACTAAGGTGTGTTGCTGCTGAAACAGACCCAAAGCCGGATGGCGAAGACGAGGATATGAGGAAATATGTGGATCTGACAAAGCGAGTTATTCGCTTTCTCTATGAAGCGTCTGCGGACTGACCGTGGCTGTGATGCTAGTGTTTCGCTGTTCTAACAGTTTTTAGGCCCCCATAGCATGTTTTGGTGGAAGCCATTTTGTCTTTTAAATATATTCTCGTGAGAGCTATGCGTGAAGTTGGAAGTCGCTAAATGAAATGTTTTAGAGTCATACAAAGTTTAGCGTTCATGTTCGATGCGGAAATAATTTACCTTAACTGCGCCTGTAGCGGATGTTATTATCCAGTCAATGTGAAACGTCAGTTAGTTGTTTTTGGGGCAAATACGTCCCTTCCTCCATGCATCCACAATCATAAAGAGGAGGAAAGGGGTAGAGCTTAACGTCACATGTCCCGTACTCTAAAGTGCTATTAGCCTCGTATTCCATGCCTCCATGTATTTTGAAGAAAGCACTGGAACATCTCACCAGTGACAGCGTGAGCCGACAAGTAATCTTGTAGCATTTGGCTTTGGAGAACATGATCTAGTAAGCATTAGAAACATCTTTTAGGCGCATTTTAGTGAAAGGCGTGGAGCAACTGACTAAGTGTTTTTTTCGCTAACATCGCGTAATTCGGAACGGCAGCATCACACCCACTGAGCAATCGCATCAAGACATTTTTTGAATTGCAGACTTTAAAAGAAAGTAAATGATTAACAGTCCTTCAACACAATCATCATGCTCGGCTCATGTCCGAGTGATTGGGGGTTTCTTCAGGCATTTTATCGAAGGATCCCTTCAACTAACAACTAGACGGGGGCGCACAAGATAAAAATGAAAAAATCCAAACTAACAAAACTGATCAGATAGCTTTTAATGAAAGCACTGAAAGCTGCAATGCAAGCCTGAATTGTTGTTCTCTGTAGGGACTGTATTGCGAACACCCGACCTTTTAAAAGAGGCACAAATTGCTTTCTAGTATGCCAAACTTCGAGCAGAATGATTGCTTTCTCACTCAGTAAACACTAACTACTACTTATCTGTTAATGCGTGCTAAGTATTTACTTAATGAATTTACTCTTTTGTAAGCATTGCAAAGGCCCTTTACTTCATATGGTGGTAGCAAGTGCAACAACCCACCATAACGAATCAAAGTTAAGAGTGAAATCAGGTCTCTAAAATTAGCTCGAGAATTGTTGCCAAGCTACCTAGGGTTCAAAACGGAATCCGGATGCACTATTACTGCATTCCTATCGTTCGCGATTCAGTAGCTGTGCTAAAAGGTTTTGAGTGAGGAAGGAATCAGGCATAGGAAAAATTATGAGTGAAGAATGACAGGAGGAGGAGAAGGAGAGTGTTTAAAAACGTACTGCAGATCGGAATAGTGAACCATTCCCTTATCAAAAGTAACAGTGTAAATGCATGGATTTGCTCCTCTGCGTCTACTCATTTATCTGCTAGATTTTTCTCGGCTCAACTCACCCTGCGGTTTTATCGGTCGATACATGAATCGATCGACTAACCAAATGCGAACAGAATTACAGCGACTGCACAGCAGGTGGTCTTACTGACTTCATCGATCCATCGACTGATGCACAGACTTGTGCAGGCTGTCAGCAACGAGGCGCTGGTTGCGAAGAGCACAGGCGACCCACATGTAGGCGATTAACTCACCGCTTTCTTTGCCTCTTTCTGACCCCTACGGATTGCACACCTTCATTAAAAGAGGATAATCAAACCCTTGTGGAGAAGTTTAAAAACTGCATTAACTTACAAAGCCTTCTATACAAAAAAGCTACAGCTGGTAGCAGCTTACATTCTGCTAACCACCACCACATTCGTGCTTGCGCTTAGTCCACACGTCACTCGTGAACCCAACACCAATCTTTTGTTAGTGAAGTGAGCAGACTAGTACGCGGTATTACCTTAACGGGAGGATGCCATCACTCAGGGAGGAAATCAGAGTGTCTCCAATGTAGACACTCACAGTTTTAACGTACCCCTATAGCTACTATTGACAAAGTGAAGTTTTCAAATTCTGACGGCTGGATAAAACATTTTTTAACAGAGAAATGAAGGCATTACCAAACACGTTGCTGCAAATAAGGCAAGATCTCAAAATTACGGTAAGAAACCTAGCAAACGCAACAATATATGTCCAACGAGAACTGCATACACAAGGGAAAACAAATGCGCCCAGCATTGGACTGGAAACTGGTTTACACTTTATTACACAAATAAAAACGTTAAACAGCAGCTAAATACCAAATTCTTAAATCAGGCCAGCAAAGTTACGTCTAGTCACGAAGTTGTGGGGCCAAAAACTTGCGTATCGTAGAGATTGACCTGGCACTTCGAAAATCATATGTTTGTGCATGATAGACAAGCATCCCGTGGTGATGAGATCGCATGTAAAATAAATTTAGCAAATTAAACCTAAGTTTCAATAAATCTCTGCAAAATAAAGGCGATAGAAATATTTAGGAGAGCAGTTACAGAGGTACTGCGTCTTAGGGTCCACCTGTTTTGTTGCCAAGATAGTCACACCTCCTTTAGGGTTGGTTGATCAAACGGGTCAACTCCTGCTCTAAAACCAGAAAAGAAGCCTGGTCTTTATCCGCTTTATTGCTTACGATGTAAACAGTTTTCTAGCTAGCCTTGATTTGGTACCACGAAGCACACGCCACATACACACACTAAGTAACAGCGAAAGTGATTCGTATCAGGGTCAGTACAACCGTTTCTTGGATGCCTAAGGGCAATCTGAAAAAGGGTGTAAATCAGGAAATTAAAAAGCTTACGTAGCTAGATGGGTCACCCCACCGTCCAGGTAAACCAATTCGAGAAAGGACGATGGAGCCTTTTCTACCTCCCAAGTAATAGCTGCTTTTGTGCCCTTTGCTATAATGTTGCCCGATTCGCAAGTGCAAATGCTTTCATTAAAAGACTTGGTTTTACTGGAGGGCTTTGCACCATCCTAGCCTCACAGGGCTGCAATTACTGCGTCCCATCTAAGGTAAGGGCAAGCAATATCCACTGGGTTTACACCATGAAAACGACGTACACACAAATCTGTACTGAAGGCGTTCATATGCTAGGGCAGTTTAAGGTCATTTTGATGAATGCCTGCAAGGTGTTTGAACTTGGCAGGATCAATCATTTCATGGGGTTGTGACCACATTGATATACACCAGTTTGCTGAAAAAAAACTATTCCCTCAGCACATAGAAACAGCGCAAAAACATTGAATACATGTGCACAAATGGAAGAGGACAAAGATGAAATCCCAAATCACATTTGACCTCACATCGCTCGACTCGAAGGAACTTTTTCACACACTTTGATGTCCCATTGTCATTATCACCAACCAGAGGTGCAAAAGAAAAGACACCCGCTCCTCAAACATTACTTGCTCTTAACAGGCAGCAAAATCAGGGCCTTGACCCCAGGCTAAACCTAAAGCCACGGATTCTGTTGCTGACACAAGCGTGCCACGACATCATTGGTATGGCTAGTCAGAATAAAAGGCACAAAAAAGAAGTCATTCGGACACCATCAAGCCTAAGCAAGTTTAGAAAAAGTTTTCGTAAGTCTACACATCTCAGCATTAAACAGGCTTTGTAATGATAAAACCTGCAGTACTTAGGATTTCACTTAAAGAATTCGTGGTCAAATAATGCAGCTCTATTTATGCCCTATAAACTTTTATTATTAGTAGCACCCCTTACCGCTCCCAAGTAATTTGCACCCACCTTAAGCTTCAGTTACCCATCTTGATTCTGTTCGCTCACTTGTTAGAAAAATTAAACACAAAATTTACTATTTGGGCTTTGCATTTTCTAGGCACGTAACCTTATCAAGTTTGTTCGTTTTACTGACCGATAGATCAGGAGATTAATAAAAAATGAATGTGCACAATGCTTAAGCTTTGCCTACATTTTCGTGCCCTCATGAAAAAAAACTGTGCAGGTAGCACCTCCGGTGCCCAAGTAAAATTTTTGTGTTGATAAGGCTATCACCAACAACAACAACAACAAAAGTCAAACCAATTCCGACTTTGTAAAAATTGACCCGAAACAGTGTAATCAATAGAGCAAGCTGCTTAGTTCAAGAAAATTAGTTTTGCACAATGAGTCAGCTACAGGCAACCGAGAAACCAGCATGGTATAAGACCAGAAAGGCTAAAAATGATGGGAGAATTAGGCATATGGTTGCTGATTAGGATCAGCACGAATGAACCGTTATCTCTCATTCCCCTCTCCCACAACAGGCTCATTCTATGTGCCTTAGAACTACACAAGTAATATTAGGCACGAAAATTGCTGCATTCAATCGCAGGTGCGTTCAATGTTCACTGGAGTCTTCCTTCTGTTATACACAATAATCAGACACTTTAGACACTGTCGGATAGAGTGGATGATTGGAGTAAAAACAGATGATTAAGCATCTACCTAGTTCAAAACAGTGAAGGTTATTGACCGCTAAGCTGCGTGTTGGCATGAGGAACGGTGGCACTATGAGTGAACAGTTTAACACAGAAAAGTGTTCGCTTATGACAATGCATGCATGAAGTACTCGATTTGGTCCCTACATTTTGACTCCTTACCTATTTTTTACTTAAGTGCCACGAAAACGCCTCTCACGTCTAGATTCCTTACACAACTCTCCTTCTCCTACCTCATCGTCTGCCAACGCTGTCCTCGTAGTCGATTTGATTAACTAGAAGGACAAGTTGAGGAGAACGCGCCTTCACACCCACACACAAGCACACACATGTTCCTGCTTGTTTTCGCTGGACGCCAATTAAGGCCACTCCAAATGAACAAAAGTGAAAGTGGACAATGCTGCACACAAACTTGGGCAAACAAACAGACAGGCGTTAATGCATTGCGGGTACAAAGCAGGCTGTCTGGAGCAAAAGCGAACAATTTCACTCGTTATTGTAAAAGTCAGGTAGAGTTATTTTCTACAGAGAAAAAAAGGATTGAGAAGTGAGATAGGCAGATAAAAATTCGAATTTTTTGCAGCTTTGCTCTCGAAAGCGCAAGTGGAGAAGTGGAAGCAGGAGACGGAATTGATGCAAAGTGGAGTAAAACAAACTGAAGTGACAGAATGAAATATGAAAATAGAAAGTTGGTGGCAATCCAAGCAAAGCTATGTTAAAACAACATCCAGTTTCATTTAGAGCTTGAGTAAGTCAGAACCAATCTAATCTGTGCTAGTTTGGTCTGGATTATGAATCTGTGAATTATTTAATCATACCACAATCGAGATTGAGACTAGTGAGGAGATGAAAGGGAGCTGGCAGATGATGAGGCAGAAGGAAAAAGTGAGAGAAGAGTAGAGGTGGCAGAGGTGCGTGACGTTCTCGTGGCACCAAAGTAGATAAATATAGGTAAGGAGCTAAAATGGTGGGCGTACTGACTCCCTCTTTTGAAAAGTTCGACATAATGCAAGACTCAATGCGTTTAAGCTTGTAGAGTGTAGTGGATGACAAAGGAGACACACTCACCGAAGATGCGTTGGAGTGTGACATGAGAAATGGGACGTAGATAAGAGAGCTCCTCTCCATCTACTTAAAAGAAGCCATCGAACCCACTTCCGGTCTGCGTGCCTCGATCCCTAGTGTCTGCAAGAAAGAAAGAGACGGCCACTTGGCATGGACTTACGTCAAGTTGATTGGACTGGCCAAATTTGTGTTGCAGCTGGCTTAAATGGTAACGTATAGGGCGCCTTGCTCAAGCTTGTCGTAATCAAGCCTCGGTTGCCAATCTTGTCTATACTGGCACAGTCCAAATTAGTCAGATCTGGTCAAGCCTGACTTGCAAACAATTCTGCAGTGCTTTTGCAGTAGGACATGAATAATAGGCAGGCCTCCTGAAGTATATTTAAGAGCATATTTTAGACACGAAAAGCAAGTGTGCAGGGTAGAACGTTGTTATGGGAAACCGGCATATCACCCCTAAATAATGGTATTGATTAAAGCAAAAGGACTTTTCTGGTGCGTGCCTTAATTCTGTACCTGGACGAATGCTATTTTTCATTTCAAATGGTACTATTGGTCTATGCTCTTCTTCAGTAAAAGTGAAGCAACAGACATGCTTAGCCGAAAGAGTCAAGAGGTAGGTGAGAAGTCGTGAATATGGAGCTGCAGTGCAGTGTTTACTTCTTTCCTACCCTCTTCCATCTTTTCTCACACTGATTTACTTGGCCACTCACCCAACCATGTGACAGTGATTATAAAGCAATCGGCTTAATGAAAAGAGCTTGATTTTTTATCGAATAGCACACTAAAGGAGGCGACAATATTGAAGCAGCCACGCAAATGAAGTGAGGGATGAGATTGGCACACGGATGGATCGTCAATAAGAGGAAGCAAGAGCAGGCGTGGAGTGAATTATCTGCCTAATGCTATTAATAAGAAGGGAAGACAAGTGTTTGACAAACATGAAGTACGTTTTTACTCCATAAAGCAAACCATGCTCTTTAAAAATGTATTGCTTAATTCACCCTATTCAGCTTTCTTTATCTTATATTTTCACACTTTTGCATAGCCAATCTTTAAGTCTAAACTGCTTTATCTTTGTTCTAAGTGCACAAACCTTTCCTGTTCCTTACTTTTCATTTTCATTTTCCTTAGCTCTCCTTGCATTTTAAGTGTACCGACATTTCCTGATTTTATAGCAAGACCTGCTGCAAGAACTTACAAAAGTACGCAGCCAAATCGCATAACTGGGCAACTCGAGATCAAAACAGACAAAACAAAGCGCATCCCTAGACCTGTAGTGTTCCAGCTTTCCTTGCCACGATAGACACCCTTCACCTTGACCACACCTACGTTGTCCGATTTTAAAAGGAAACTGCTGCAATCTCTTACAGAAGGTAACGAGCTGCTGATACCCAGGTCTGAGGAAGCTTGCATTAGTGTAAATAAAAACAATTGGAGCTCTGTACTTTTGCCAGTACCGAAATTGGACTACTATGCTACGCCAAACAATTGCAGAAAAGAGCCTACCACTAAGTCTTAATATTGATCAAAATTGCATCTATTTGCGCTATCGTAACTTTCTTTGCCAAAACGGACTCCCCATATATCGAAAATGCCAAAATTGCTAGATATGTGAGCAAGAACTACTACAAGCAAGCACAAAAGGAAGCCGAATGGTGAGTTTCATTTCCGGTCGATTTTGGATTAAAGAGGGGAGCAAAGATTTCTGCTCTATACCCTTGTTAAAAGCGTTTACAGAACATCAAATTCAACCAATTCTGATCACTAAGAGTGCGCATTCGTTCACTGTCAACTGTGTCATCCTAGGCGCTCTTATCATCAGCCAAACCTCACTCTCTTACAAGTTGATAAAGGAGCTGCCGCAAACAATTACTGAATAGAATAGGCTGCTAGATTACAATTTTGGTCGACTCTGTAATTAAATAGACCAAAAATAGCGCAACTTTATGTTCTTGCGTTATTTTAACTTGCTTTGTCAAAATAAGCTACTTAAACATCGGCCAGGTTCAAAATTTAATGAACAACACGGAAAATACCACAGCTACTAGCGATGGAAGGAAGAGTCAAGTACAAAATTAGATAATTTCGATAAAATATCAAGGTCGCAGATATGTACTTATGCTGTCCCAGTTTTCGCATTAAAATCATATGCACTACATTGTGTTCATTCCTAGGCATCAAACGTCCTACAATTGAAACGTGTTTTGCTGGAACGCAAGTAGCCTAACACTTATAGCCTAATCCTAACCAAATTTAGATTTAATGAACAAAATTTGGCGCGTCCTTATTTTCTTTAATGCACACTCAGTCCAGCTGCATGAGACATAACGTTACAGTTTCAAAGGAGGTCTGCGTAGCAATTGCAAAAGAGAGCCTACTACTAAGCAGGTAGGTGAGTCGGGGCCTTATTATGATCACTTTAAGACTGAGGTAAAAAATTCTAGGAGCACAGTACAATTTCTCTAAATTGGCATTGTTTTACTTGTGTAATGCCTTATTTATACATTGATCTAAGCTGCCATTTAGAAGCTGATCCCATTCTGACCATTCCGATGGCGGTGAGCAGCTATTTGGCAATTAAATCCTTTTACTGCCTTAAAGGCTTCTAACTCGGACACCGTAACTAGTAAATAACCCAGAATGACCAAAATTTGTATAGGTGTAGGTCGGTACTATAGCAATTTACTGCGCATTAGTGATTAAAATCTTGGTAATAAGCAGTAAAGTCAAATTATCCAGTAAACAGCTATTTTTAGTTAATGCATGGCAAGTGTGGTAAGAAATCATGAAATTCAATTTGTCCTCACCTGCGATATGTGCAAAGCAATGCCAAAGGCAGTACATTCTAATGAAATTCATGTCCCGTAAATCAAATTTCACCGAGTAATTCTCAGCAAGTAAGATAATTCTCTAAAAAAACGTAGCTCACTTTTGCCGAAATCATGTCATTTTGGCGTTACGATGGTCCCACTTACCAACGAGGTGGAAAGCAGTTACCGCTGATGACCTCCAAAGTGATTAACGACTTAATTAACTTAAAGACTCGTTTCACCTAACAAAATATGCAATCGGCAATTGGCATGCGTCAAAAAATTATAGAGAGCATGCGTATTTATTTTTGGTCTTAAATGATACGTGATGCATTTCGAAATGACTAGGTTCTGTAAACTTCATTGGATTTAAATCTGTCACTCATCATACGCGCGTGCCTATATTTAGCAAAATACTTTTTTGCGTTCTGTTCTATTTATGTTTATAGACGACTTTTGGGAACAGCATCTTTTGCTCATTCTTTTCGAATATCAAATCTACTTTGCATTAATCTGTACCTACGAAATGATAGGGCAAGTAAAAGTAATCTTAGGTACACCAAAATTGCACATTTCTTGTGCATTCAAAGGTGGTTTTTTGCAAAGTGTAGGCGTACAACAGGTCAAAACACGTTGAGGAGCGATATAATATTTCCACCAACAGCAGCCCGACAAACATAAAGATCATAACGTGTGCTAGGCACTACACCATGCAGTGTCCCTTTTGTTTAGCAACTCCTTCCTTAAAATAAACAAAGCATGTACTTTGAATCTAATAATGCTTTTATTTATTTCTTGACTATGCTTGCTTGTTCGAAAGCATGCTGCAATTCAATATTATTATGGCACGGTCTATGAGCGTCATTAATTTATTTATAGGCTGTTGTCGCTAAAAAATTTTGCTATCTATACAAATAACCATGTGAGAGAGACAGGCGATTCAGGAAAACCGACATTATTATTAAAGGCCAGGCTCCTTCCATAACTTTACTACGTTCTCTGAACAAATGAGCTCATGTTAATAAAATTCGTCTAAGGGGAATATTGTAGAAGCGTGCAGCAAGTATTTGCGCGGTAGCAACACCACAATTTGTTAGGTTGGGTTAGATTCGGCTCATCAGCTACGAGAAGTCGACAAGGGGCTAAAGTAGGAGCCCTGGTGTGTGGTTCGACTGACAATTGCAAGCGGCTCTACTGCTTGCGAAGTCCTGTAGGTGGGTGGTGGGTCGATGCGCAGCGGTTTTATTGTCTGATAGGTGGAATTTTCTTCTCTGCCACTTTCCCTCCCCACATTGCTCACGACTAGTTGTTGAAAGAAGTGGAAGTTGGTTTGACAATGGTAAGGAGAAGGGTGGTCTTCTTCCTTCCAAGTCACTTCTAGGAACTTGCTCACGACTCTTCAATTAACGCGTTCTTTGCAGCGTCTTCTTATGAAACAACACCACTGTCTTATTGATTATGCAAAAGAGTGCTTTTGTCAACAAAATAAATGCAGACAGATGCCTCTTTTCTGCTTTTTCTCCTCTTTGGCCGCTTTTCGCAATCCCCTCATCTGTGTGCAACCCCCCACTCCAGCCAATGTCTGATCAAATATCCACCCCGACGTGCAACTCCTACTGAGCGTCGGACAGTAGCAATAATATTCCGCCTTCAAAACATTCCAGCAGTAGACTGTCAGCAGGTAGACACCGCATGGGATAAGAGTTGTGACGACAATAGTCCTTTTTCTCCTCCATCTGAACCCTTGTTGGTGACACAGTAACGAAGCATGCAAACTACTTTGTGACAAAGTAGTTACCGCTGCTAGGAATGTTTTGTTTAGAATGCAAACCGTTTGCAAATTGGAGCCTTACCTTCTTCTGGCAGGGGTTGTGCTGATGGTAGTTTGAGTAGGCGGGCATGCATGTATACATTTTCATCCCACTCATCTTGAATATAAAAGGGGACGAAATAACTCACAATAGGAAGCAGTGCCTCTTTGACGACGTGGGAAGGGGTGGGGCTAACGTGGTGACGCAGTGTGTTGAAAAGGTAGCACTACCCCATTCGCTATGATGGTGAAGGAAGAGGATATCGCAACTCGCACACCACGCTACGCCTAAAATGGTGTTTCCGAAGGTAATTTCACGAAATTCCCTCCGTGGAATATTTTCCAGTTAGCGAGCTCTGCACGGTCAGTGGCAACCTATCCCGCTTAAATCCTTGGGCTTAATAAAGATGTATACCCTACCTCCATCTTTCTCTTCACAGGTCTTCACTTCCACCTCCGGAAATGAGGCCGCGGGGAAACGATGCGGATACCAATTCCTGCTGACTAAAAGCATACCTTCACATCCCCATCCTCCTCCTCTTCCTTTTCTTTCTATTCCTTTTTCTCTTCCTCTAATGTATTTTACAGTCACTTGGTTTGGTAGCAGTTTCCAACACCCCTCACCAGATGTGCCAACATTTAGAAACGCCGTACTTTACAAGGGGCATATTCCGATTTCAGTCTTCTATATGCACGCAAGTAACGCAACATCCTAAGGTATACGCATACACGCAATTTAAGAGAGAAGAGGCTATAATCCCAGCTGCCCTCAACCTCAAATACTTTTCAAACTTCGCTGCACAAGTAACGACTTCGCGATGGCAATGGCTGTAGCGACCCGAGGTTCTCTCGAAGGCAAATGAAGGCAGAACACTAGGGTAGAATGTGTATATATGCAACGAGCAGAGAAAAAAAATAAGCTGGTGACATGATCCTGAGGCCAGCTTACGCAGTTAGGGCAATATGACCACCTCTGTGATCCTGACCGATAACAGTAGTTCACACAAGCCAAGTACTACAATGGCACTTAAAATCAAACCAAATAACGTGCTGTGATACCAGACCAGATTAATTTTGTGAGACTGAACTAAGTACTGCATTACCCATGTGCACGATTTTGACTTACCAAGGTAGAATGTTTGTAGACTTTTTGTTCAATTAACACGTCTATTGTCTCTTTAAGATATTGTCTGCACATTTGGGAAGGAGAACTGGAACCCAGCCCAGCAAAGGCTCACCATAAGTTTACTTGCCTTCTGCAATATTTTAACACCCTTCCAAGTGTTCACTAGTGCGTTGCTTGGCTTTTCAATTGACCTCTAACCCAATTTGAGGACTTTATTATTGCGTCGTTATGTGCGGTAGACTTCCAAGGCAAGTGTTTTCGATGCAATCCCTGTCTAGACCCACGCTTATACCCTTTATAAATGAGTAAAGACGTTTCTCTTTAATGCTCTTCGTGGCTCTACATGAATGATTCTGGGATCTTGAATTTTTGCATTCCCCATTCGCTTAAATTTGCCCTTTGGATCACATATTTTCCTACTTCGCTTCAATCTTACTATTATGTGATGAACTAACCCATTTTTAGCGCATTTGACACCGCACATTTATTATGTATTACTAGTGTGCCCTTATTTGTCACAGGTTATACATACAACTTTAATTTTCCACTTACAAATTTTCGCCTTTAAGGTCGTTGGTCGTCTGGCTGCGTTGCAAAGACCATTGATCATTTGCCTGTGCACCATGACTTAAGTCTGCTGAACAATGTAAGTTGCAGTTAAGCGTTATGTAAAAGCCGTCAAGAAATTAAAGTTGCACTAAATCACAAACAAAAGTGCGTTGCCCCAGGCCCTATAAATAAATCAACTTGGAAGCAAACACCAAGCTTGACGATCCTCAAAACAAACGCCAAATCACTATTCGAATTGCAAAACTAATAGCTAAGGACTCCTGCGATCTTATTTTAACGCGTTTTAAATCCAGAATTTGCTGCTAGTTTTGTCACTTACGTTTGCCAATAAATTTATTTTGATTGCATTGTTACTTTGTAAATCTATCACTCAAAACAAAAGGTAGGAATTTTAAATAGTGTTTTGCCTGTATAAATGCACAAAATTAGATGTTGATTTGTTTTATCGATCAGCATTAAAATGGTCACCTAGATTTGTGCGCGAAGTATGTGGGCGGTGTTTGTTTTGGTAGTCAATATTTTCGGTTGATGGGACTTAATTGGCTCGAACAAGTTGGAAGGCGGTAAGGATCTGGCATTTTTTACTGTTTTTAGTTTGTTATGTGTTATTAGGTCATTTTCATGTCGATTGGCTTCCTTTGTACGCCTACTTGCTAGAGTAAACTCGAAGGCTTCATAATGGGAATGTTAAGTCGTGCAGTGCTTTAAGTAACGAACAACGTTGTTTTGGCAATTCGGCAACCAGTTAGTTTTTCAATAACTGTGGATTTTGATTAATGAGTCGTAATTTTGTTGAGGAGTGCTTTAACTTTGCTAAGTGCTTGGCGCATACTCATTATTTTCGCTAGAAAGTATTCATTATATGCCTCATTGTCCATAACTTGGAACTGTGCATTTGTTAGGTCGGATATTGACGTCGCCGTCAAAAATTTATGCTTTGCGAAGAATGGAGGCATTATGAGGGTGCAGTGGACACGAATCTCAAATAAGCGATATCTTCCTCAGGTAAGATCGAGTTGCAAATACTGTTGCTGTCTTTTCTATGCAGCGATTGATTCGGTCTGCGTCCTTATTTTGGGTTGAAACATGCTTGCATCACATTTTTGTGTGGTGCAAGATGCGTTAGTTTTAGTTTCTTAGTTACTATTACGTTCTTTGAATGTTGATTGACCTCCTTCATACGCCTACGTGCTAGTGTAAACGCAAGGGTCACGTGATGTGACTGTTGGGACCTTTTTTTCCAACTGCAGTGGCTACTCACGTCCACTTTTCTTTGCAATACTGTAAGCGAGAATTTGGGATTGTTATGGCAGTTTGTAATGGGTTCGTTCTTTAGTGACGGTGGATTTGGCTTAGTGAGACAATTTTGTTGAGAAGCGTTTCAGCTCCACTGAGTACTTGGTGCCTATTCATTATGTTCTTGCTAATAGGCATTCATTATACCTGCATACCCTTCAATCCATTCTCTTTATCCGCTTACATACTAGATAGACGTTGAAGAGGTAGATGTAGATCCTGTCAAGACTTCCTCTTTTGCCATGAATGGCGACATTATCTGTCAGCAATGAGTGCGGCTCCAGCCTTCGCTATCACTTCACACGTTCCTCGGGTAAGATTGGATTGCTGTGAATTTTTTTGTTGATTTTGTATAGCTATAAATTCTATTTGCGTCCTCATTTAGGGTAGAAGCAAGCCTTTACCATTAATCTGTAGATCCTTGCACATTTCATGTGAGGTAAAAGGTGCGCTGTTTTCATTACTATGATGTCCATGTTGGCGGATCACATACATATATGGAGGGCGTAAGACACTTAGGGACTTCACTGCTCATTGACTTGGAGACCAGGGTTATTTTTGTGCTGGTGTGATCTCTGCGAAACGTGCTGTGTGGAGGGAGGGCGTCGGTGATGGCTTAATGGTGGGCTCAGCTTTGACGGCGTGAGTTGGTGTCTGGGCGAGGTAGGCGCAGCAGAAGCGGAGGAAGGAGTGAATAGTGGGAAGCATTCGCATCACTACGCAGATTGTACTTTGCAGCAGTCTTAAATGTTTACTTGTTAAGGTGTTTTCCCCTATCGTTTGTTATGTTCGGCGACGTTAGCTTTGCAGCGTATTAGATATTCACCCATCGGCTCTTCCATTGCTTGCTTTTCTTCCTTTTCGGATGCTACAAAATTACTGTGGTGAGGTAACATTTGATGAGTCTGTGGAATGGTAGGCAGTACGAGCTCGTGAAGTTTTCTCCTCATTGTTTGTTCGGAGCGTCATTGATGTATGGACATTAGCATGGACATTGCTTGCTTTTCTTCCTTTTCGGATGCTACAAAATTACTGTGGTGAGGTAACATTTGATGAGTCTGTTGAATGGTAGGCAGTACGAGCTCGTGAAGTTATTGGCGGAGGCGTCCTCGTGTCGGTTGTGCGATGCGTATGTCGGGATGGACGATAGCGGTGTGTGTTGGATGGCATAGCGGTAGGTGTGAGAAGGGCGTGGGCGCATGCTCAATAGACTAACTGAAGTGTAACACTGATGGACTGGGTTCGGAGGGGCGGGTTTATTTTCCACGTCGATGAGTTGCGCTGGTGATTGTGTTAATACCGAAAAGATGGAGGGGACGAGGAGGAGAGGTGTGTGTGTGTGTGTGTGTGTGTGCATTTCTTACTGTCTACTAATTGTTTTGTTGCACGTGAATCTACGCGTATTGATATTGTCAAGATCGTCTAGGGCTCGTTTTTAGTTCCGTAAACGTGTGTGTGTGTGCATAGGGATCCCTTTTTTGTTAATGAGGTTCTAGGGAGGAAATTTGACGTGTTTTGGTTGTTGGATGGCAACGCTTTTTCGCGTTCGCTCTATGTGCTGAACAGTGGAGTAGAGGAGATCGATTGGAGTAGGCAGGTAGGTGGAATGTTAATTGAATAAGGAGGGAATGATGTTCTGGTGGTGAATGAGGCCTCGTTTGGCGGGTCCAAAGTACGACGAAAGGGAATTTTCACTTCCTCTGGCGCATTATTATGTGGTAGGCATGGGGACTTGAGTGAGTGGCACTAGGCGTCAGTTTTGTATGCAAGACTTGTAAGTGCAGTATTTATGTGCTGTAGTAGTCGGCCTCTGACCAACACTGGCTGCCTCGCCACCGTCGCCGCCATTGTTCGCAATGCTGGCTACGTGACGCTTCTCAAGGTCGTCGTCGTCGTCGTCGTCAATCACGGACTCATCAAGCTGCCTGCCAACAATAACACATCGTTGTCGACGGTGGCAATAATTGCAAGGGGAAATCGTGGACGTAGAAGCCGATCCATGGGAAGCCACTGGGACTACACCAGGGGCCTTTGAACCCGTCGTTGTCGACGGCGACAACTATGGTGTCAAAGCAATTATTAGAGAAGCAGTAAATGCGATTGAGAGTTCCCTGGCTTCTTTTCCTCCTCCTCAGTGTGGAATATCCCTTTACGCGGAGCATAAGCAGGCAAGCAGCGGTGCGGCTGTGCGCTTGGAGGAGGGCCCAACATCATGGAAGACTGGATGGGGCGTGTGTGGTTGCCAGGCGGGCGGGCGAGCGAGAGGAAAGGGAGAGGGGAAAGGTACCTTGGTAAGCACTCCCCCGTTGAGCAATGTATGTCGTGCATGTTGAGCGAGATCTTATCATAGGCTAGCACCACTTTTGCTTGTTCCTCGTTCTTTTTTACTCCAAGGTAGTAGTCAGGTTTTGCGCCCTTTAACAGTAAAGACAGCAACGAAATGGTGTGAAGTGAAGCCGATGTGAGGCTATGTTATTATGCGCCTTCAGACCATGCATTGGTTTTTCACGACGTCCATATTTGTGAGCTTTGTGTGGGGTGACTTATTGCTAAAGTGCGGTCGATAATTTGCAGTGAAAGGCGGAGGAGGAACCAAAGATGCCCTACGATTTAATGCGTACTTACTTCTGCCCATTAAACATTTACAGTTAATGCCATGTGGAAACGTTCTAACACTTACCGGTGTTTTTTTTTTTTACACTTCGGACTGCTAAGCTTATAGCCATTAATCGCTTAACATTGCACCTGTGACTCTGCAAAGGTGCACCACTGATCAGGTGCGAAAATGAAGTTTCAACTTTATGACTGGAAGAAAGGCATTCAATATGGCCAGTAAGGCAGGATTTGTGCAATGATTTTTTTTGAAATGGAACTTTGAGAGACGAAGAGGCAGCCATCGCACACCTAGTGATGCAAGTTTTGTCGAAATCCCCCAGAGGAGAAAGGGGAGATAGTGACCCGAGCAACCCAAGTTCGCAATAAAGTCCGTTAGCTGTGACTCATCTGTCCAAAGGATTTTGAGGCAGAAGACGAGGAGACAAGCGGGAAGCGCGCTACATCTCTATCCATTGTGTAATGACTATGTCGACAGAGGCCACCGTTTCACTACCCATAATGACTGTATCGATGCTGTCACCTACGTTAATAAGTTCATAACAAAATAACTAGTATGCTTGAGGATAGCGATTTAATTCTCACATGTGGTGCATAATGTTCTGATATCCTTTTCCAGAATAAATGCAGCTTTTTATAATGGGATGCAATTTTGTAGCTATATACCAATTGTCAACTAATCAATTTTCGAATATGAACTGCACTTTGTCTGCATACACTCGCAGAGATAAATTTTAGCAGTTGTTCTAAGGCCACGCTTGATGATGTGTTTTGTGTATTTTTAAAAATTCTTGAGATTGGAAGATATTTGCTCGACAGTGGTCCTTCAAGTTTGGCTGTTTCAATGCCATCGGTCGTGCTTTGTATGCTGTCTTACGATGTGGTGGGCGCGTTGTGCGTTTTAATTGCGGCATTATTTTGGCTGGATAAGCTTTATTAGTTCAAAAAGGGAAGAAACTGTTTCATCTTAGGCTTCACGTGAGGTCAGTCATGGTCCGAGCCTTAAGGGTAACAAGAATGTACTTGTCTATGATGGAGCATCAAATGTGCTGCAAGGGATTGCTGAAAAAATGCCGAATTTGAAGTTGGAGTTCTGCCTTGCTCTCTATTGCTGTCTAGAAGTTGGTGTGATCTGTGCTGCGATTCAATGTATTTGTCGTATATCCTTTTCCAAAGTCGATTCACAAATGCAATGTGACGGCTGCATTTTCCAAATCGATGCGATAACCATACCGGTCGAGTTCGTCGTGTTGATTGGACGCTGATATGGCTGCAGTGCTCTACGAAAGGGTACTTGAATATTTCCTTCTCCACTATAACTTCAGTAGACGCGATCCGAACAAGCCTAGACCAACGTCGTAAAGATTCTGGTGTAACTGCGGCGTCGGCGTACGGCCCAGTCTATCGTCGCACAGCGTATATCCGCCGCCTTGATTGGCATTGTTTTTTTAAGTCTCACTTTGTTTCTGCAGACTCGAGGATGCTCCTCGAATGAAGTATTTGGTAAAACAGGTGATAGGTAGATGCAAACATCGAATTTTACCGCGCAGAATGGGGACGATTGAACAAAAGAAGCAGCACATCAGCCATGTTTCCTTCAAGTCTGCAAAAGACAGGTATTTCTTTGAGACTGTGTCACCGTCGAAAGGCGTTTTTACAATCAGCGTTCGCTGATGGAATTTTGTTGAAACTGTTGGAGGACTGCGAAGTAGGGGTGCAAGTGGTGCCGTGTAGTGACTCCTGTGCTGTGGGGTGGTAGGCGAAAGAGCCATGTAAAGGAGTGTGATGGCTATGGATCTATGGAGGAAGTGACTCGCCGACTGATAGATACGTATAAATGCACGTTTGTTAATATTTTTAACGTCTCTATTTATGCACATCATTTGCCTTTGATGCACGTTGATGAGGTGTGACGCCTTAGTGCGAGGTGTAGTCCTTTACATTGGCCACAGTCACTGTTTTATGGGAATCCAACGCTGGTTTGGGGGCAACTGTGTCTCTTCTTTCCCATTTTCTACTCGTTCCACTTGTTTGTTGTCATCATTTGTTTGGGTGTCTTAATCCAGCAGTGGTATGCTTTAATTGTTGATAGTTCCAACTTTTGTGCTCATTGATATCTGATCATGCCGTTGGCTGCATTTATCCATTTCGCGCATCTTGTTATCGCTTTTCGCTTAGAATAGTAGATAGCATACGTTCGTCCATTAATCTTATTTTGTTATAACCTAATCGTGAATGGTCGCGCGTTTAGCGGGTTCGAATAAATATGCATATACTTTTTGAGAATTTTGATTGGAACAAGTTATCAGTGTTCATTACAAAGCATGTTAAATTCGTAGTTACCATATTGAGTGTACTGGATGCTGGCAGGTAGAATACGGCAATTTGCTTTATGGCAAATTAGTGTTTTCTGTCAAAGTCGGAACAGTAAAATGGGCACCGCGCGCAGTTGCATCAGGTGAGTAGATTCTAATGTACTTGTGGTTAGAAAGCTTGCTGCTGCTTTACTTCTTCCCATTGTTTTGTGGAGTTGAGGAGGACCATCTCGTAATTTATTGCCCATTTTTACGCGCGCTCAAATTTTACTGAATATCAAGCAATCTCGTCGTTTCCTTCTGCTGACGTTATTTGTAAGTGTTCCTCGTGTATACCACGGAACTGTGCACATTTGTCATTGTCAAAAGAAGCATCCCGAGATGCCTGCACCCGAAGTACTTATGGATGGAATAGTTATTAGAAGCGTATTGTCACGGTAATGACTTGGAAGGCAACCCACTGATTACCTCAGTTTGTTCACTCCTGCTGTAGCGGTGCACTAGGTCCGGTGTGGTCTTCGCCACCCTTGTGTTAGTCGTGGTAGTAGGCAGCTTTTGCTTTAGCTGTTTTTCACTTGAGGCTGATAGTTGGCTGACGGGTCGCGGACACAGGCAAAATTGCAGGTTTGGCGTCTTTCTCAGGTTAGCCAGATTGGTATTATTGACGGCAAATAGTTGGTGGACTTCCTCTAAGACACAGGCAAACGTGGATCGGCAAGCTTTAGGCTTCGTCTTTTTGGTTACTCACGCTCTTTTCACTTATCTGTTGATTGGGTCATTTGGTTGGTAGAGGTTTGGGTAGATAGACAGGCGAAGGTGAGGCGATCTACTTAACTCGTTGTCCATGGACATATCCGCGAAGTTATCTTCACCAGCTTCACTTAAGGGGTCTGAGGTGTGGCGTTGGAACGTTTATACAATCCTGCCTGATGTGAATGGTCGTGCCGCCTTATGTACATTAGAACATTTGACTGTCTGAGAGGTGCTAAAATTAACACCTCTCTGACGCCCTCACGACGCATTTTTTCCGGGTGCATTGCTTCATCTTGATTGCATTATTGCTGCGAAGAGTGCTCAGGATGGAAGTTGCGCACAGTGGAAAGGAATAGGTTGCTTCGCCGTGTTAGCTGTCTTGTTTACGTTCAATACTTTTTCCATTTTAAGCACACGCGCACACATGGCAGGTCTATTGTGCATACTGTTGATTAACTGAGTGCTGTCATGCCTGTGCGATGCAGTGGAGTTATAGGTGCACTGGGTAGTTTGGGGGGGAAGGGGGAAGGGGGGGTGTCACCGCCATTGACATGCCCAAGGCAAAGGGGCAAGTGGTGCACACGGGCCTCGAACCCTTTAATGCGACGCAGACATGGACAAAGGCTCGGTGTGGTCTAGTGTGCACCCTAGTTCTGCGTCATTATTTGGTTTTGTGTCTGTCGTACGAGTGCTTTTTTTGCGGTGGGACAGTCGTTGCAAGTAGCGTCTTGTCCCCACTTTTCCTTCTGATCCTGGTATCCTTTTCTTCCATCACACCTATCATGGGTGTTGTTTCGAGGTGATTACTTTGCGATTTATTTTATTGTTTATTCGTGTCGCTGTTCCTTTTTGTTCACTTGTTCGGTCATTTAGTAGAGATGTAGAGGTAGAGTCTAGGTGAGGCGGTAAAGCTAGTGTTGGCTGTCCAATGACTTTTTACGTCATTGCGTTTATCTCAATCTCTTTATCCGCCGACCCACCTACATAGCCGCCTATCTGTTGATTTTTTCGACTATCCATCTGTTCGCCTGGCCCTTTCTCGACCTGCAAAACGTGTGGGGGTCAATTTGAGCTGCATGCGATAGGCATATGAGACTGACCGAGACGGATCTGTTCATAGTGTTCGCAGAAAGGATTCAAATAGTGGACAAGGAAAAGCTAAGATGTTAGAATGCACCTTAGTCAAGCGAATGCGAAGCTACTGGGGGAGGTGAAGACACCAATTTTACGCTGGTAGATCACTCAGTTTGCCGATTAAAAGTAATGGAGGTGGGCAGGTGCCAAGTACTGTGGCTGCAAGAATGTAGGTGCTGCCGACGATGGGATGCATCAATGCTGAAAGGTTAGCTAGGCCTCACTAGGCACCTATGGATGTCGAAGTGAAGTGGGCCATGTCAGTGCAGAGCTGTGCCGATGGCTTTTCGTTTGCCTTGAATCCATTTTCTTACAAAACGCGGGCAATGGCTACTCTAACGAGTAAGTATATTATCTGCTGCACAAGACTTGGTCTTCAAGTAGGGGATTGCGCAAGACGGTGTTGGCTGGTTGGGTGTTCAAAATAATCAAACGCATGCAATGGAGTTGGGTGCCTCAACGCCGATGCAGACTAATCCACATGGACACGGGATCCATAACCGGGTATCAATATTGTCAATCTACATCTCTCTCTGGGGTCAATGCCTATCTACAGGGTTACAAGACTCATTCAGGGATCATTGCGTCGAGCTGTGTCCATCACAATAGGCATGAGACGCATCATCGAGTGCTTGACGCGTAGTGTTTTTAAACTTGATCTCTGCGTCACTGCTTCTTCCCACTGTGTCATCGTTCTTGTTTTTTGATGGTAGGCATGAAGCTACTCCTTTCTATAGCACGCGAGGCTCTCTTATTATCGTTAAAATGATAAACAATTCAAGTTTGCCGTTTTCTGCGCTTTTCATACATTTTCTATTTGCCCATGCTTAGGTAATTTTGAGGATGGCGATCGAAAGCGAGCAATTCATTATTCTCGTTATTCGGTTAACACTATCTTTTTGCGAATTCTATTCATTCTCTCGATTTCCTCTTGAAGGTTGATGCTTTTGAAAAGTAGCTAAAAGGTGACTGCTTGGTGAGTTGGTCTCTTGCCTTTTGTTCGCTTACGAAGAGTAGACATCAATCCATTTATAGACTCGTGGTAGAACGTTAGGGTTTTGTGTCTCAGATTCAACTATCGTATGTAAAGTTAAGTGGGTCGACTTCATTTATGAAACTGTAAGTTTTGCAATGATTCTGCCAGACCTCCTTCTTGCGTTGTTTCATTTGATTACAGCGATTTTTTTTCGTTCGTCTGAAATTTTACCTTTCTGATAATATTGCAGGAAAAGCCAGGCATTTCATTTCTGCGATTTGTTTCGGCAAGCACTTTTAGCGTAGCATCCAAGCTTTTAATTAACTCACTAGTAGGTTCGAATTTTCTTTTTTCTCTTTTTAGCTGTTAACCTCCGTAATTTAGTATTTTTTTCGAGTAGATCTCATGCGTTTTATTTGTAATAGTTCCTTGTTTCATTCCCTGGGCGACTTCTTGATGTGTACTGTTTTTTTTCTCATAGTGATCCCTGAGATTTTCACTCAGCGTGGCCTCTCTCTTCTTGCTTTGCGTGACACCCTTGCATTATGAATGCTCGTGAGGACACAAAACCAGCACCTCTGTTTAGACCTTATTTCCTTCTTATTTATCGAGGCTTTTCCCAACCCATGCTTGCTGTTTTCGTTTCGCAGGTTCAAATGTCGATAGTGTGTGGATTGAATGCAGACGAGAGGTCCGCTGCCCAAAGCGAATTATAAGTGCAATTCGTCGGTGTGGAAACAGCGCCACCATCGTGAAGTCCATGAAAACCATGCGTCAAGAGGGAAATGGAACACTGGAATGATCACCTCTATCTTCTGGTAGCACTTTGATTTTGAACAGCACAAACTCTCCAAATCCTGAATCCCTACTGTCCCTAATGCCTACATCTCCTCATTCAAGCTGTGATGATATTTCCACAGTGTTGTGTGTTCCTGTTCATTTGTATCATTAGCAAATTTAAAAACGTTACTCATTTGTATGCTTCTTCGTAAACTAAGGAACGTGGGTGTTGAGTGATTTTGCGCAGGTGATAATAAATTTTCTTTTTGATCGACGTGGCCGAGGTGTGTGAGGTGAGGTGGTCCACTGTGATATGCCAGAAGAGTATCCGGATTGTGGTGGAAGTGCAGCAGTCACATTTTGCTACGACTGAGTGATTAAATAAAGATGACTTTAGCGCACCACTTTTGTGTTGGTTGGTGAGTACATAAACTGCGTAGTGGTTTAGGCTACGTTTTGGAAAGTATAAGCCGATTTGAATAATAAATTGTAATTACTGGGACAGACTGAGGTGATATGTTATCAAACGGCTAACGTGCTAACGTCAATTAGAACTGTTTTTTATGCAACCACGGGTATTTTGGGCCAATGGGCTGCCCAAAACTTCACTTGTGTCCACTTCCGTATGCCAAAGCAATTCGACGTAATGGATTGCCGCATTTTTGTTGAATAAGTTTTATTGGATATCGACACATGCGTGTGATTAGTGGTAGATTTTATTTTAATAATGTCCATGAAACTTGATTATTTGGTCCTGTATATCAAATGTGATATATCACGTATCGTTTAAGACCGAAGATAAATGCACTTGAGGGTTATAATTTCTAAGACACGAATCAACCGCAGGTTGTGTATTTTGTTAAGTAACACAGGTCTTTAAGCTAATCAAATCGCTCATCATTTTGATGTCGTCAGCGGCAACTGCTTTCCATCTCGTTGGTAAATTGGGCCCTTCGATACAATAAAACGTCACGATTTTGGCAGGAGAGGGTCGTATATTTTAAAAGACTTATCCTGTATACTAGGGATCGCTTGGTAAAAATGAGCTTGCAGGGCATGAATTTCACTGCAACGTGTCGCGTCCGACTGGAGCATAATCTACTAATCATGAGTCCTCTACCTAGCGATCCAGGGTTAGAATTCTGCCTTTGGCGTCATTTTGCGTGCAACTCAGGTAAAAATAACTTCCATTTTATGATTTTCTTACCATACTTGCCGTGCATGAACTAACAACAGCTATTTACTAGGCAATTGCTTTGCTTTTAGCCAAGACATGAGTCGTTAATGCGCAGTGATTTCGCTTCATACAAATTTCTATGGCACGCATATCTGCAGAATACGTCGAAATCTTAGTCAGTTTAAGTTATTTAATAGCTTTAGGGTTGTACCTAGAAGCGTTCAAAGCAAGGCGAGAAAAAGATTTATTTACGAAAGAGCTGCTCACCGCGTTCCACCGCCATTGGAGAGGTCAGAATGGTATTAGACTTGAACTGGTAGCCTGGATCAATGCAAGCATGAGGCATAACATGGGTGAAAAAGTGCCAAATTAGCCCGGGTACTCTCTGCTCTAGGTATTCCTCACGTTGGCCTTAAATTTATTCCAATAAGGCCCCGATCGTTATCTTGTGTGGCGCCAAAAACGTAGGTCTCCTCTGAAACTGTGGCACATGGTGCCATGCGGCTCTACCAAGAGTGTGCACTAACAAACAGCCCGGGTGAATGGATATTACACCTCCGCATGATTGGCTCATCCCAATCTAGCGTTAATTAGGATTAGGCCTCAAATGCTAGGTTACTTGCGTTTCAGCGAAGTACAGTTCGATTGTAAGACAGTTAATGCTTAGGAATGAACACAATTTAATGCGAATGGTTTTAATACGAAAACTAGGATGGCTTAAATACATAGCTGAGATCCACTTTCTTGGTTTTTCACCTACAATCATTCTATTTCGTACTCAGCTGTTTATTTCGTCGCTATTAGCTGAGATGGTCCTCGCGTTATGCAGTAAAAATTTAGACCTGGCCAACAGTTAAGTGGAATATTTTGGTGAAGGAAGCCAAACTAACGCAGAATCAATCAGAATTGTAATTCAGCAGCCTAAACCACTTAGCAGTTACTGGCGGCAGTTCTCCTATCAAATTGTAAATAGTGTGGTTTGGCCGCTGATGAGAGCGCCTAGTTTAACACATAGGATTGATAACGTACACTTGGTCGGGTACCCCTATGACCAAAAATGATCCAAATTAAAAGTCATATGCCCATTTTATTCTGTAAATCCCTTCAACAAGTGTATAGAGCAAAACCCTTCTCTCCCTTTTGATCCAAAACCGGTCAAAACTAAAACTCTGCATTCTGCTTCCCTCTTTAGTTGTTCGCGGCAGTTCTTGTTCACAAATCTATTCATTTTGGCGCGTCTGTTGTTATGTAGGGATTCCGTTTTGGCAAAGAAGGTTACGGCAGTTCTCGTTTTAAAATTGGAAAACGCAGGTGTGGCTAATGTGTAGGGTGTCGATTGGGACAAGAAAAGCTGGGACACTACGGCTCCAGAGGTGCGTTTTCTTTTGTCTGTTTTGGTCGAGAGTTGCTCAGAATCAAGATTTGGCAGCTTGCTTTCTTTAGAAGCTCATGCAACATTTTTCGTTACAAAATCTGACAATGTAGTTGTAACCAAAACGAAAATCGCCTCTATTGGCAGAGAGTTGAGAGGATACAGAAACAAAGATAAATGTGAAAATAGGGAGAGATTTGTGCACTCATGGCAAATATAAATTCGTTTGAATTTAAGCATATGGGACAAAGAAAGTAAAGCCGATTAGAGTAAATCAGGCAGTGCGGTCTTTAGAATAGATTGTTTGCGAGAGCAGGAAGATAAATTATGCTTCCCAAACACTTGCCTTCCTTCCTCCTTAACAGTATTATGCAGGTGATTCGCTCTTTCCATACATGCTCCTGCTTCCTCTTCCTTCTTACACATGATCCATCCGTGTGCCACTCTTATTCCTCACTTCATTTCCGCGCGTTGTTTCAATATTATCACATCAGGAATCCAGTGTAAATCACATAGGAAAAGGACTATGAGTAGCCTCTTCTAGTGTGTCATTCGAAAAGTTAAATGTTTTTCACTAAGCCAGTTCCTTTATATTTTACTCACTCACATAGCTAGATGAGTGGAAGAAAGAATCAGTGTAGAGAAGGATGGGAGAAAGTAAGGAAGAAATGAAGAACGCTGCATCGCAGATCCATACGCACAACTTCCTATCTCGATGCCTCAATTTTTACCATTCCTTTGTCTCTTTCTGCTTAAAATCCTTATTACTTTGCTCCTATCGATGGCAAATGGACCGCCATTGCCATTCGCATTAGAAAAGCCTTTTTGCTCACCCAATAGCAATCTTTAGGGGTAAATTGCAAACTCCTTAAACCAAAATTCAACCATGCACTATGCTTGCCGTGCTGCACTTACTTTTCACGTCTCAAATCCCCAAATAAGCAGCAGCATTAAGAAAACTGCTGGTGCACAACAACTTGCTTAATATTCATGTGCCACTGCGGAAGAACTGCAGCGCGGTACGCACGTCTAGGCTTGACTAAATTTGACTGGCTGGGTTATGGCAAGCTCGAGTAAGGCGCCTTATACGTTGCTATTTAAAATGGCCCGCCTAATCAACTCGACACAACTCATTTCATTGAGAGTTGAGGTGTTCACGATAAATCGCGTAGACATTAGAGATCAAGGCACGCAGACTAGAAGTAGACCCGATGACGTCTTGGGAATAAAGGGAGAGGAGCTCTCTTGTCTACGCCTCCTCTCTCATGTGCCACCCCAACGCATCTTCGGTGAGTGTCTCCTTTTTCGCATGCTGCGCTCTATGCACTTACAGGTATTGCGTCTTACCTAATGTCATAGCGTCTGTGCTCCTCGCATAAAGTATATACGGAAAAGAGGAGCAAACAATTCCTACAATTCAGCTTCTTACCTTATTTTTCCACTTTATTGTTACTAGAACATCTCGCTCCTCTGCCTCCTTTGAGCTTCTCTCACCTTCCCTTCCTACCTCACTACCTGCCGGTGCCCTCATTGTAGATTCCCTTTCATCTCTCCACTATGAGTAAGTAATGCACGGATTTATGGCTAGATCAGAATAGTACGAGTTAGACTAGACCTGAATAAATCACGCTCTGCCTGAGACAAAATCGTGTTTTAACAAAGTTTAGCAATGATTATCATCAAATCTCCATTTCTATCTTTCTTTCATTCGCTTTAGTTTGTACCACACTACTTCGCCCCAATTCCATCTCCTACTTCTGCTCCTTCACTTAGCCTTTGAGGAGCAAAGGTGGGCGCGTTGCTCCAACTTCTTACTTTGTAATTTGTAAGCTGCTCGAATCCCTACCTGCTCACCTCACTGTCCACTCCTTATATTCTTATTGTAAAGAATTTCTTTGCCTGGTTTTCCACTCTAGACCGCCCCCCTTATTTTCCCCATGTATCTACGCCTTTGTCTGTTTGCCTAAGTTCGTGTATGCTGCATTGTTTACCTTTAATTCCGTCATTTGGGTAGTCGCTTGAGTTGATGTCTCACAAAAACAGCTGGATCAAATCGACACTTTCGGCCTGGGCGCAATAAAATCTCTTTTTGTCGTCTGTTCGATGGCTAGTTCCTTGGCCATTCTATCTCAATTCCACACTTTGCTAGCATTCTACCAGCATTCCACCAACTGACTTTACTACATCTAATTGCTTTTTTCTTCCTGTTACTCTTTACCTCCGCTTATTTCAGACTGAAGTTTACACGGCACATGAACATGGCAAAACTCATA
Organism: Taenia hydatigena; assembly: GCA_036345935.2. Classification (NCBI taxonomy): domain Eukaryota; kingdom Metazoa; phylum Platyhelminthes; class Cestoda; order Cyclophyllidea; family Taeniidae; genus Taenia; species Taenia hydatigena. Next base: position 52,982 of record JADWOT020001898.1, read on the forward strand.
TACCATGTGTAGAAAATTAGTCTCCTGCAGGGCGCAATGCGTTTGAGTGTATGGAGTGCAGTAGGCGACAAAGGAAACAGTCTCCGAAGATGCGTTGGAGTAGGACATGGGAAAGAAGGCGCAGACAAGAGAGTCTCTGCCATTTCAAGTGTCCTTTGACCTCAACTCACATGGCATGCAGTTGTATCGAGTTTATTAAGCAGGCCAAATTAAAATGCTAAGGCGGACTTGAATTTAATGCATAAGACGCCTGTGGGGATTGAGCATGCTCGATAGATGAGAGCTTAACGACCCGCCCCTAGCTATTGCTATTGAGCCAACAAAGGGGCATTTCTGATGCGTACTCCTACTTCTTCTGTACTTGGAATAATTGTTGTTCTGCATTACGCAAGGCAATGGTGGTCTATACGTTTATTCGGCAGGAGTTGGGTAACATGAGTATTTAGCTGAATGAGACAGGGAATGATTGGAGTTGATTCGAAGAGATGAGAAGTCGCTGGAATGGAAAGAGTAAGAGTGGAGATGGACAGAAGAGGATTGGAAATAAACGTTGTAGGATGATTCCCCACATTGCTCTGGTGTAGCCTTCTTTACTGCTTTCTATATTTCTACCATCTATTTTTATCAACTGATTCAATCGCTTACTAATCTGAACGCGTGTCTAGGCAAAATTTGAGGATTTCGTCTCAATGACACGTGAACTGCCTAGTCATAGCTCTCTTTCCATGTGATTATGCTGGATATCGAATGTGAAGATATTGAAATGACGCATGCAAGTGAATTCCAGGAGTGGAAGGTAGCACAGGTAGAGGAAGGGGTGTTGGCACCAAAATTCACCCCTAATTTCTATGACATCTATCTGCTTTCTCCCTTTCAACGTCGCTAAAATTAAGGATTGAAAGGCTTGGAGTGATGAGGAGATGGAGAGGGCTGCGACGGAAGTAAAGGATACAAATACGGCTGGGGGCAAGAATGAAACGAGGCAGGAGAGAAGCACCGACGAATGCTGAATAGGATGAACGGCAAGGCGGTAAAGCAAGATGAATAAATGTAGGCATGCAACACGTAGAACAGCATGTCTGACGGTATGTCGTGTGGTGAACCAATTTAAACCTGACACGTGTAAATCGATTGCAACACGTGCCGTGTGGTGTCACTCAGTGCCGTCTAGGTGTGGACTTTTAACAGAACTACTAGGAGGTGGTTTTGAGGGAGCTGGCGCCACTCACTTCTGTGCTTTCGTGACTTGATTAAGTTATGTGCATTTTAATGCATGCAAAGGAGAAGGAAGAGAATGAGAAGAACCACAGACACTTATGTGCTTTGAATTAAATGCGCTGCCTCGTGACTGTATGTCCTCGGCTTTTCTTGAGAGGATGCCTGTTATGCATTGGCAACTCACCCCTTGCGATTACTATGGCTCGAGCGAAGGTGCGTTTCTGCCGATCACTCTAATTCCATACCAAGATCCATTGTTGCCTTGCACCAGGGAGTACAATGGTGGCGAGCAAGCATCACCAACCTGGGCGAAGCAACGAAAGAATGATTGGGTACGAGGCGAAAGCGAGAGGTTTTACGGAGGGTAAGTAGAGGAAAGGATGGGAAAGGGCAACATGGGGACGTCTCTGCACGGTGCTGGGGCACTGAATTTCTTATTTTTTTCTTTCTGCATGTTCTTAAATTTCTCCATTGACCCACTTTCCTAGCCATGTATTTAAGTGGAGTATGCAGAAATCAATTTTGTGGAAGGGATATGAATTCCTATCAAACGCTACACTTGAGGACGCTACTCATATCTTTACCCTGATTCGTGAAACACACAAGGATATCAGTTGTGACGAAAATGAGGATAGGGGGAAGGAAGGGAAGATAAAGTGGAGGAGGAGGGGAAGATGGTGGCATAACTTATCCATAATTTTTAAACTTTTAATCTCTTCTGGTCTTCTGACATTAAAACGGTGAAGTGTAGGATTGGGACATCAGAGAGATTGAGAGGGAAGCAGTGGCGATGGAGGCTGAGAAGCAGACCAAAGGTGAGTAGCTGACAAAGGGGTACTGGAGTACTGACAAAGAATTGGGCGGTGGAAACGATGATAACTTGAAAAGCACGATGAATGTTAGAAGGCGACAGAACGCCGTGTGATTTATTGTTTTTTTTTTACTTGATTGGTGGTTCGTGGTGTCTAGTGGTTTTTTAGAAGCAAATGTCATTTGCCTCTGTGTTTCTCCACTTCAGCTGACACTCGTGCATCGTTGCGCGTGTAACGGAGGCGGAAGATAATACAAAGGACTATTGATACTTGTGTGCCTTTAAATAATTCGCATTATCTCGATTGCCAAACCTTGATTCCTTTTCCGCTATGGCGATTAGATAAGAGTGCGATGGAGAAGCAGCTTAAAAAGTTGTATTTCCCTATTTTTGGCAGCACACGAGTCGGTGTTGGAGTGCTAAGAACTAGCAGCAGCAAATAACAGTGATGACGACACAACCGATAACACTTACATCAACTAAGGGGATTGTGAAGGCTCGCCAAATAAGTGTCACTCACATGGGATAACTAAAAATATGCTTTCGAATCTATCAGAATTACCTTTTCTTCTATTGCATGGACCGTAAAGTTGCGCGATGCATTTCCGATTGCTTGCTAACTGAGTGGCTGACACCCACATCTTCAGATGCCGCCTTTCGAAATAACTCCCTCGCCTTCCATTTATGTTTGCCTTCCCACGCAGACAATTGGTGCAGTAGAGAGCAATACTTCGACCCCGTGCATTTCTTTCGAGTTGAGTACTCGCCTTTCCCTTTTCCTCTGCTTCATTTGTTGGTGTATGGCTATGTTATCCCCCTCAGTTGGATAAATACAATAATTACTTAATCGTGTTGGAATGTTTTCCTTTTTAAAAAATTTAGTTTGGGTTCGGGTTGGTTGCAGCGCCCGGTGGTAGGGCGTCAGTATTATCACCCAGGAAGGTCAAAGTGGAGCCGGAAAAAACATATTTAGCTGGAAGGTGCCAAGTATCAGCAAAAAAAGCTACAAAACTCAATGCAAATCAACAACAAATTGGTTAACGTGTTGATGATGAATTCGACTCGCTGGAAGGGTGTCTTAGAGATGTAAACACAAATCCACCCACCGCTGATTTTAGGAGCCTTTTTCACCTGGCTTCAACATTGAATAAAAATTACGCCACTTCAACAGCAGAAATGTTACAGAAATCTAGACTTGACTCTACTATTGTGAAAGGCCGATCCGATTTGGGTTCATATGTTAACGAAAAATATATTGAATCCGTTCAAGTGACAACTTGATTACTTTGCAGCCTTATGGCTCAAGGCGGCTTCTAGTGGGATGACAGGGAACAAATGCAGTTTGCAGGCAGACGATGAGGCAAAAGCAGGGCGATCCAAAGTAAAAGCAAATTAAGCATCATAATGCAGAGTGCCACAGACCAAAAACTTAGAAAAACGTCGTTTAACCCATCCTCCGAAAAAAGAAACAACTGGCATGATTAAGACTCTTGAATCTTATTCATCTGACCCGTTATCTTATATTTCATTGGCTCTTATGGTTTATAAATACGGTAAGTAACTCAGTCATAGAAGCATCGGTGAACTGTGTGATTACAATTTCATCATGTCCAACTTTACAGTGAGAAAACTTTTGGACCTCCCTGATCTTGAGCAACCTCAACACCTGACAACGCTGCAAGCAATTGGTATTTTCAATCAAGCTGCTTTGTAACTCAAGCTTTCGTTCTTTCGTTACCATTTTTTGTCCATCGGTTATCATGAGTTGAAGCTGGACTCATTCCCCGTCGTTCGCAGCTGTCCCCTATCTGCAGCTACAGTGGCATATTTGACGCACTTACTGTAGAAGAAGCTCCACATCAATCCTTCTCACTCCTATGCAGTGCTTCTCCTCGGTGACATCGCTCTTTTCAACCATCGCGAAGCCATTCTAACGACCATGTTTTTGCATCTATTCGAGTCAGCAGGGCTGAGGTCAAACAAGACCCAAATGCGTACTCAAAATGGCATACTCGGTGTAAATAAGCCCCTGACACAATTAAATGTAGGGATGGCAGCTACTTACACGCAGATACGCGTGTTCTTATCTTACTCGTTTTGCTTTTACAGATGAACCGGGTACGGAATGCCCAGTTGTACCCCAGGGAGAGACAAACTCGCATCCCCAACCGTTAGCCTCATCAGCTTTGTTACCAAGCGTACACCAGCAAGTGGAGCGGGCAGCACCTCCTACGTCACAAAAGGTGGAAAAGATGGTCTCTGCACTAGCCCGACCTCCAGTATTTTCAACACCCAATCCCTCTCTTACCCAATCGCCACAGAACAATGATGAGGACCAACACACCCAGCTGAAATCTTCGCCATCAAAATGGCTAAAAGCTGATGAGACTGCTTCCAATGAAGCGGATTTCTTAGAAGCAACGCCTGCATTTTCCCCAAGCAGTACTCATTTCGCTAGCCCTTCAAAGTCTGAACTACAACAGACGTCCTGCATAGACATGTCTTTGCCTCCACACCACGATGGAAGCTCAGGTCAACCTCACTCTACTACCCCGTTGCCGACCTTCTCAACAACTAACTCACTCCTATTTGACACCTCGTCAAAGTTACGTCAGCTGCTGCTGAAACCACAGGTGCAACGGTCGTCCCCATCGCCAAGCACGTGCCGACAACCTTCGGCATACGTTTCTTCAATTCCAGATTTCTTCCTCCTCCAGCAACCTACTGACACCATATCCATGCCTGATTCAGCAAACTGCACTACAACGCCATCCGCAGATCAGCCTCAGATACGTCAAACAGTATCTGATGTACAAAGACAAAAGAGCCGTAGAGTCTTCTTCACCCCGTACCAGGTTGCCGAGATGATGAAGTGCTTCAACAGGAAAAAATACCCCAATATGCAGGAGCGCGAAGAACTGGCGCGTCGCATCAACTTGACGGAGGCTCAGGTTGGTCGAGCGATAGGGTTTTAAATGAACTCCTTTAATGGGCAGCTATTGGTGTGTAGTGATTAATTGTCTACGATTGAGTCGTCTAGTCTCTTCAATTTGACTTTTCTGTTAGGTTAATAATTGGTTCAGGAATCAGCGCCAAAAAACGAAGAGGGCCGGTAGGAAAATTCCTGATAATGAGGTGACTGTGGCACAGCCGAATGTTCGTGACGGAGAGAAAAGCGTCTCATCAACCGACTCGTGAATTGGTGGCTTCAGTGAAAGCTTCAGAACTTCTGAGAGCTCCCATTTCGAAAAGAAGCTTCAACAAATAATAATACGATTGAAGCAATCCACTTCAAGAGAAGGTTATGATGTGTTATCGAGGCAAGGGCAGCAATTTAGTGCGCTGGTGGAGTGGTTCAAAAATCAGCTTGCTGCTGGAATGGATTAAAACAGGATGATGAAAACTAGGATATGAGAAAATATGCAGAGCTGACAAAACGAATTAGTCGCTTCCTCTACGAGGCGTCTGCAGACTGGCCTTAGCTGTCTCTCATTAGCTGTTCCAACTGCTTTGTGGTCCTTATAACATATTTTGGTAGCAGCCGTTTCATAGACCTCGGTTTTTAAGAATAAAAAATTAAATTGGTGTTTTCTTGGAAGGCTATGCGTGAAGCTGAAAGTCACTAAAACAAATGGTTTCGAAGGCACGTCAAGTCAAGCGTTCATATTCAAGGCAGATGCAATTCACTCTAACTCGTTTTCAAGCCGTAAAGCACATTGAAAACAGCCTGTGGATGGGTGGTAGGCGCCTGCAGCAGGTCATTTCGAAAGGTCAGTTAGTTATTTTTGGTGTATATATAGTCAAACATTTTGGTTGTAAATCATTTGCATCTGCTTCACAGCTCGCATTAAGCTTTATAAGGTTTAAGGTTGGGTGTAGGGCACAGTTCAACATCGCACGCAGGTCTTGCTTTCGATGGCCAGATTGTAGCTAAAAAGGTCTAGTGGTTAATACGTTCACGAATATGCCATCAGCTTTTAGAAAAATTAACTCACAGATTTAAAAGGTAATCATGCATGCAAGAAGGAATGTGGATGTTGCGCCGTCCCATTGGAGACACGGGAGCCTACTCAACTCAGCATCGTTTCAGAGGTGAGAGTCTACGCAGGGCGATGTATCACATGAATAGATAATAATGAGGCTAAACCCATCCTAGGGGCTGGCTGTAATGTCTAGCTGAGTTTGGTCCACATTTTACACAACTTTCAAGATCCACGGGTCCGTTCACTTCCCAAAATGCCTCTTTTGCAGAACGAAATGGCTTGATCGGTACCTTACAATAAACGCCTCAAATTCGCCAAATCAATTTCCTCGCATTTAAGCACGAATCTCAATTCCAACACGTAACTCAGTGCTACTTTGATTGGTCCCTTCCTTACCCAAAACACTCATGAATTGGTGTCAGCCGAACCATGTCCAGCTAAGCGAAGTTGCAAGAGAGAGAGAAGGACCGGGAGAAAGCGCAAAAATTCTGTTGAGAGAATAAACATTACAGTCTTTCATCTTCTTGTAAGGGTAGGATGAGCCCAGACACGGAGTATAGAACTTGTTTTGCATGACCTCAATCACTAGAATTCTCAATTGATTTTTATCATTCGACTGCAGAAGCCCGATCATTAATCGCTTCTCATTTGAGACGATGAGACCTTTAAAAACGGAAAATGGTAGCGATTCAACTCTAGGGCCAATATTGGTCACCTGTGAAGTAAAAGCTCTTAGGGTATAGGACCTGAGGTCACATTGAGCTGTAAGTGGAGTACAGAAGTGGCCTCAATCAGGCACTATCATGCAGCATTGCTAGTTGCTTTTGCAGAGTTAATCGAGACCACAATGAATAGACATTCGGCAGCCCACTCTCACGGATCGCCTTCCTTTGGGTCGAGCATATATTGCCTCAGGTCAGCAGTCTTAGGAGAAGTGAAGAACACAACCGATTTCCGACACGCGCCCATTCCGTCTCTCATCACTGTTATCAAGCTAGACGAAACCCAAGCCCCAGCTAAATTGTTAACAGGGAACAGTGATGTCGTTTGAAACCTTTTTTTGGACGCACGTCAATGGTAATGGCTGGAGCGAATGATTAGTAACTGTTTTTGCTTTTATCACCAACCGCTTCGTGATGGCTGACCGCGTACGCCAGATGTCCGACGTGATCTCCAAATCATACCGCTAAGCTCTAACCCAACTTCTACGCTGTAAATACATTCTCTAACTTTGCTTCATGCTATTGCAGCAGAGATGATATCTGCAATATGCACTGTAGGCCACTAAGTGCGTTGGTAAAAAATAAAGAAGACGGAATGAAGAATAAACGCATTCGGCGTCGCAACATAAAATCTAATGGCTCATCAGAACTAACTCCTACCCTCTGTAGCAAACGTCATATCATTTAGAAGGTATGAAATCTGCATGGCCGCCTCACGGGAGGCAAGTCAGCGCTTGACAGTCAAGGTAGGTTTGAAGCTACTTAAGGCATGCGTCAACGCATGCTGCCCTCCCAAAAGCAAATATTTTGTGGTCCTCTGCAGCTATTCTGCAATCATCAGGAGGCAACCGTGGTGTACATTGAGATAGTTTACATCAGGAGCTGTCTAAAGATCAATGGGAAGGTCATGGTGTCCAAAAGGAGTAAAAAGAGGAGCTTCGTCGTCTCAGTAATTACTCTATGCATCAGTCCAGTGGGTATGTATAGGTAGTTGTACCTCACCTAGTCCACTGTTAAGCAGAATTTACAAGTCATGTGTTTGTTCCAATACTTCTTGATAGACAAGCGATCCGTTTGGAAAGACTTGAATTTGAAGGAGGGAAGGTGGCATTGTAAATAAAATTGTCGCCTAGATCGCCAATGGGATTTGCATGAAAGTGTTGCTATGTCGTGCGCAACTGTGGTGAGGTGCCTTTTACTTACCCTGCCGCTATAGCATAACGACACCTCTAAAACACGACGTCCCTCTAAAGTCAAAGGTAACAGTTGTACTGGTTAAAAAGCGCCCCTTATTTTTAAGGGGGGAGTTGAGTGGCTCGGTAAACATTTAATGAAACGGTGGTCTGTCTCACATCGAACAGCATTTGACTCAATAAGGAAAAGTCGCAACCAGTAGCTGCTCCATTCTAAATATTTCCTTTTTTTCGTTAATTCTACTGACTTCTGTATTTTATATTTCTTTTGCGGAATAAACCTCTGAGCCGTGCTAGTAGACCCTCCCTCCTCAGCTGCCCTGCACGTCGGCAATGCATCCCTTTTCCTTTGTCTTGGCGAAGATCTTCAGTTGCTGCGCTTGCCCTAACGCTTCGATGAAGCACGAACAGAATGAATAAGCCGAAATCTCTACCTAAACGATGCTTGAGGGTGTCTAAAGTGCTCTATTTTCGTTCTGCACCTCGACCCACTACCGCGCACACATAGATGAACTTCAAAAGTGGTGGCAAGGAGTGTAATGTCTAAGCCAATCAAACGAAGATAGATACACATTGCGTCCTCCATTCTCTTCATGTCTTGCCTTTGTAACTCGATCGGGGATAAATAAAACACCGATTCAGCAAATTTGTTTCAATCGCATTCAGAGTAAACACATTACTGCATCCAAAATAATGACAACTAGGAGGTGATAAAAAGGAAATATCTAGCACCTATAACATTGACACCTACTGATGGCTAATAGCACATACAGTGGAAGCAAACACATTGAAAGCGCTCAAACAAAACGCATGCAAATGATTGGAACTCAGCATGCGGTGCCTACTTAATGACTTCAGTAGCACGCTGCGAAGACCGAAGAAGGCAATAGACTTCAGTGGCTCTACTTAAGCTTTTCAACCACATACCACTTCACGTGTTCAAATGACAAGTCGCAACGCATTAAAATATTTCTTCTATCAAGCCTTCATTTTTCAGTCTTGAAATTGACTTTCGTATTAATTATTGCTGCCAACGCATGAGGGATGATGTAAGGAAAATGATGACGGGAGGAGAAGCCCACCATTTATGTGCGCATCTTAAGTTACTGACCGCTAGCTATATCCTTATGATCTGACAATGAGCTTCACAGTCCACCTACATCACGTGACAACTTGTCGGGCGGATCGTGCTAAATCCCCAATCGTGGCGGGGAACGGATTTTGTGCTCCTAACTTCTTCTCTACAGAAAGAAGCTCTTGCAGTGCAATAAGCCACTACTTAGAAGTGCGTTTCTTAACAATTCTCGCGATAAATTCTCTTTTGAGCCTCTCACTCGACTCGCCCCCTCAAGCCTTGATTAGTCATTGTCACTGGCAGGTGGACTAGCAGTCGATGTGGGTTTAAAGCTAATCAACTCACCGCAAGCGCGCCAGAATAGCATCATCCACTGTCACCATTATTCAGTCAGCTGTCAATACACACACACACTTACAGAAACCCGTATGAACCAGATCGGTGAAAAGGACATTTGTTATGCTGCCGTCCTCTATATGGTTAGACTACGCGCTCGCCACCTTGTCCTTTAAGGAAGCGACACACAAAGGGTAAGAAATGTCATGCCGCCAATCCACGCAGGAACCTCGTGTCTCTACGCATCGAAACGCCACAATCGCCATTACTTATGGACCCTTACTGTTAAACATTATTGTACTGGTTCGTACGCACATTTTCGAGTGTATGTTGACGTCTAACTTGATTGCGCTGCCTTTAAGCAGTTGTAGACATTCACGACAACTATCGTAAATGCTAGCTCATGCGAATCACAAAGTTATCAAAATTCATTGCAGGGATCTCTAAATGAGCTACATCTGTCTTCCAGGGCTGAGGTGGCATAGGTGGTCAAGCATTTATTCTGCCTGCGTGCTCCGACAAGTTTCAACCAATGAGGATCAACTAGCCACTGAAAATAGTATGTAGAATAAATTAAATACAGACTTCATTGGTCTTGCATCAATGCAAAGCGCAACGCAGACTGCAGTTGTCCATGCACTTTCCAACAAACACCAATGTAAATGCACTCGTGTACCTCCAGACGGTGACAGCGACACCACCACGACCACTGAATTCGATGCCGACATGAATACCATCACCACCTCCATTAGCAATGCTCAACGCGATCGAGGTGCATGTACAACATATTCTGCGCATTGTAGTTCCACTAACAGTAGCTCAACAAGAATGTAAATCATAACGCAAGGCTCAAATCCTAGAATATACAGCATTCCTTTCAGTGAGGACACTTTTGAATCAATTAAGGCACGGACTACGAAGCAACAAGCCTCATGCTAGCCTGTTAGCCGTCTTTTTGTGCAAGTGCATGACTAAATTCACCATCATTATAGCTCGTCCTTTTATTGCTAACAATTTGTCATCCAGTGTTGTTAAACAGTTCGTTGTCTATATAGCTTATAGTGTGAGGGAGGTAGGTGGTAGAAAAGAAGAAGAACATTATTATTAGTACTGTTATTATTTATAACCCTGCTCCTTGCACGACTTCGTCACGTCCTTTGAGTTAATGGGCATTACCTTTGGGGCTATTCGGTTTCTATTATTAATAAATTTAGCTTAGGAGGACCATCGTCAAAGTGCGCAACGGGTTTGTGTGCGATGGCAATTTCACAAGGTGTTCGGCCCTGCCTGCCAAGGATATCGCCAAGTGCTAAATAAAGCATTGGGAATCCCGAGTTAGAGCTTGCTAGGTGGAGCCAGATTCGGCTCATCAGGTTCGCTGCATCCTTATGCTCCGGCGAATTCACAATATATTTATGTAACGACTTGTTGTTCTTGAGAGGTGGATTTCACTTTTGAAAATAGTGTTCGCGGCAGCTGGTGCCGGCATGCCTACAACTGATTATCAAAAAGAATGCCAGCCGCACATTGCGACAGCGCAAAAAAGCCTCAGCTTTCCATTTGCAAAGGTTCTGACACCTGCGCCGCCTGGAAAAGGATTTGGAGTGAAAATAAATGCACATTCTCGCCTCTCCCTGAAATTGAGGGCTTGGCCTTTAAGAAGGGTCCGCAACTTGCATGCAAGTAAATCCCTTCTGCTAACAACACTTGAACCCTATGCATTGGGCGTACGAACCGGTACCGTACGAATTTGGAATGCGACTCGAATTTTCCAACGTATTGCTGCGTGACCGGTGAAACCCATGTATTATCCAGCACACAGTTTATATCACGATTAATGTAGCACACGCAAAATGACACCTTCCAAACCCACATGCTGTGAGGGTAACACAGACGAACATGAGGTCATTGTGGCTGACTAACAGGTAGACTGGCGGCCGGTTAGGTGTGACTAGACCTTAGATCCAACAGTCTGCGTTGGAACAAAAAATTCTACCACTGAAGTGTGTTCCAAATAAACATAACTGTTGAATTTTAGCATGCGATGCTCAAGCCCATGCAAAAAAGCGCAGTTCAAAAGGATGAGGTGATTGGGATGGGAGGCTTTGCAAATACAAACACCTGTCCTGGTCGTTAGCTAGGTGTACTGCAACAGTTGTCCATCGCATATGCTTAAGCTAACTCCCATCAATCACAAATACAAAGTGTTGAAATCTACTTGCATTGGACTACTCAATGCTAGATTTTCACATTTGTCAAGTTACGAGTTAAGCACACGGTTCATCCATCACAAGGACCACAACTCCGAACCACAAATAAGCCGTCAAGTCCAACAGAAAATGGGAAAATAAACTTGTATTGTGACCATCGAAGCAACTACACTGATTACAAGACCACGCATGAGGAAAAAAATCACATTCGAAAAAGAATAAGCAGCTGTCACTAAACTAATGTTATGCCTTTGTAAGCTAAAGGAGCATGCCAATGAGTGGACCGAGCACACTGCCGCCTTCTTTCAACTTTGAAAGAGCGCTCTTAATCAGCACGTCTCCCACTTCATTGAGGATCCGTGTAGCATTTGATAATTGCGCATTGATAGTCTTCAGCTTCCGTGGTTCCAAATCGACCAAGACTTTTGGAAAATCAGGCACCAATTCACGCAGAGCAGCCAGTTTCTTCGGACCCATCAACTTCAATACATAGTCAATGAGAGGTATTTTCGACTGCATCATTTTACGCTCCTTGTTCGTAACGACAGGCACCTCAGTAGTACCTGTTGTTGGTGTCTCTTTCGTGGGTCCCTTTTTCTCTTTAGGTACAAGCGCCGATTTCATCGGAGAAGTTGCAGTCGTATTTGTTGCCTCTTTTGTCACCCCCTTTATCTTCTCAGGCAAAAGTGTTGATATTTTCAGAGGAGAAGGTGTGGCTGGCAGTGGAGGCGCGTGTTTGCAAGAGAGGGCAATTTTGCCACAAGAGCTTGCAGTACCTCGTGATCCACGGCTTGCAGGTATTTGGAGACGTTGGGCAGTTTTTCAAAAACGACTTCCAGCGTGTTGGGATTCTTCTTCGACAAAATTTCACCAAACTCAGGAACATGTGCGGTGACGTACTGAAGAGTCTCATTGTTCATATTGACCAGAAGGCCGTGAAGGTTTTGATGGTTCTTGATTATGTACTGAACAAAGTTCGGGTCTGCATTCAGCAAGGCATTGGCATGATGAATGGGAATACTTGGCACCGATGAGAAAATTGTCAGTGCAACGTTGGGATCAGCGGTCTTTACCGAATCGAGCCTTTTGGTGGAAGGCTTTGGAGTCGTAGCCTTAGGCTTCTTAGTAACTTGCTTCTGCTTAGGCATATGGGGCCTCATGGGTTGATTGAAATATGGCCTAGAGCCAATTAACATGCTGTCAATGCCAGGTGCAGTTGCGATGATTGACTGGAGAAGTACTGGATCCATACTAGCCAGGATGTCTTTGATGTCCGGCAGTCCAACAATCATTGACTGGAATGAATATGGGTCCAAATTGGAAGCAAAACTACCGATTCCTGGTACGTACATCAACGCAGACTGAAGAATCACTGGGTCTAGCGACATGAGAAGTTGATTCACGTTTGGAATGTCCAAGAGAATCGATTGAAGAACAACTGGATCCATGGTGTGCACCGAAGTGGGGAAGCTTGGAACTAGGGATTGTGAATGCATATGATGCTCATAGCTCGGCATACCATGCATCATCACGGGGTCATGGCCATATCCAGAGATGGCACCTCCATACCCTGTGATCATTGCGGGTTGATGCGATTCGCCATAATTGTCAACGGAGTGGCAAATGCCATCACGGCAGACAACTTGGCAGTTGCCGCCATTGATGCAACCATAACCCTGAAACGGTCCACTGAAGCATTCACCAGCTAGACACTGCGTGAAGTCATAGAAATCCTTGCATTCTCCGTCCTCACATCCACTCCAGTATCCGCAGTTTCCACCATAGCAGCCCTGCTTACCAAGGGCTCCGCTACCCCACGCCTCTTGGAGTCCTTTCTGAGGAAAGACAGAATCCCCAAAGCCGTGACACAGTGCCTGGGAACATGCGTACTTACAGACTCCGCTTTGGCAACCGTAGCCAGTATCTGCACCAGAATGGCACACAGATGAATTGCAAGATGGGAACGTCGGTAGCTTTGGAAAACCGAAGCCACCGACTAAGAGGCAACTGAACACAATGGCAAAAGTGGTCCCTGCACTCATCGCAACAAATTGATGTTTGACGATTTTGGTGTGCTCTTTTATAGACCTTCATGGCCTGGTCACACCTCACTGACCCCTGATTTATCGGGGTCGAATGTGTTATTATTATAGCATGTGGGTTCCGAAGGTGTTATCTTCCGTGTTCTGCATTATTTATGGTTTACAATGTGTGATAAACAAAAGCATAGATGGCTTAATTTGCATCAACTCTTTAAAATCATCGTTACAAATAGCCCAAATTTTGGAAAAGGCACCGCTTATGCCCAGTAATGCGCAGAAACACGCATACAACTGCCTCTCGACCTATAAAACGTAGGCCGCACATACAGCTCTGAAAGACAGATCCTGCTCATTTACGGAGCTGCCTTGACTTAGTTACATCCAAGCGAGATATTGGGTTCCTTCTGTTGGCTACAATTAATTGCTGGCCCTTTTGTCAAAAACGAATATTGGACTGCGGCTCCATTTCCACTTCACTTGCATGCCTTATAAAAACCTTATCCTGATAAGTCTGCTTTGTGCTTCCCTTCAATGTGAATAGCTGGAAGCCCACACAAGTGTTTTGAGAGTGGTTTAATTTAAATTGATGTTACAACTTCACCTGGCGCATGAGTCAGTCAGCACTATTCCAGAGTACACTAGATTTCTGACATCTGCGGACGAATTCGTGAGAGGCAGTGTGCGAATCAGCAGTTCCTAATAGACCACAAGTCCGTGTCGTTGCAAGAAGACAATGAGTGGAAGAGAACTTGAAGGTATGTATAATGCGATAAAAAAATGCAAGGACTAATCAACAACATCAACTCAAAATACCGTGGACGCACCTCTGGTGCCACCGTTACATTATTGGTCATGCCATCGATTTGGAAACTGCATTTGGGCATAAGGTGTTGAGCGACCTTTATGAAGTACAGGCAGTGTATAGGCCCTGCAAAATTCGGTCACGATCAAATGTTTGATTAAACTGGAACTGATTGGTTGGCTCCCAAAACACCCTGATAAGATTCTTATCTTTGTCAGAGGCACTCGAGAGCATTAAGCTAATTTAAAAGCAAGGTTGGGACGACTTCGAGATTCAAAATTGACTCATACTGCAAAAGATATCATTGTATTCAACTCTTAACTGCTAGGCTTAAATATTCCGTCTCGCTCGATGTAAACGCTGTCATGTAAAAAATGTCAAACACGTAGTCACATGGCCAACATCATTCAATTAGACGCAGCTTTGCAGAATTTCCAGGCGCAAAGTTGGTCAGGCACTTCAAGCACCAACAAATAGCAGAGCAGTTTATAGATTAGACAAGCCATCAAGGGCTTACTTGGCAAAAAGGAAATGGGTTTGGAGTTGCACATTAATACGAGGTGCAATTGCTAGAGACTGGAGTGCTCCTCTACCTCTTTTCTGTTTCAGCACAACTACATGCCTGACCATCGAAGTGAAGGAAGGAACAATGAGTGCTCTGACGATTTCAGTGACACTGACTGCACCTCTGCTGTCATCGCTACATACCTTACTATGCCGTCCATTCGAAACTGCATTCGTAGCTATTGCCCATCTGCAATTATTTACAAGGTCACCTAGCATCCCCTCTTTCATTGCAAAGGCTCAGAATAAGTCTGCCATTCCCAAGTAGCGTTAGAGTGAACTGAGAAATTTAGAGTGGAGGCGGTTGTTAGGTTAAGTGGGAGTTGCGAGGTAATGGTAACGAAAACTTTTACTTTGAAAACGGATCGTCGCATTAAAAATGCGTAACCACTGATAATTCAAAGAGTTGGTGCAAATTAAGCAACCTAAGTTTTTGTCTATAACACATTGTAAATCATAACTAATGCAGTACACGGAAGATAACACCTTCGGAACCCACATGCTATAATAATAACACATTCGACCCCGATAAATCAGGGGTCAGTGAGGTGTGACCAGGCCATGAAGGTCTATAAAAGAGCACACCAAAATCGTCAAACATCAATTTGTTGCGATGAGTGCAGGGACCACTTTTGCCATTGTGTTCAGTTGCCTCTTAGTCGGTGGCTTCGGTTTTCCAAAGCTACCGACGTTCCCATCTTGCAATTCATCTGTGTGCCATTCTGGTGCAGATACTGGCTACGGTTGCCAAAGCGGAGTCTGTAAGTACGCATGTTCCCAGGCACTGTGTCACGGCTTTGGGGATTCTGTCTTTCCTCAGAAAGGACTCCAAGAGGCGTGGGGTAGCGGAGCCCTTGGTAAGCAGGGCTGCTATGGTGGAAACTGCGGATACTGGAGTGGATGTGAGGACGGAGAATGCAAGGATTTCTATGACTTCACGCAGTGTCTAGCTGGTGAATGCTTCAGTGGACCGTTTCAGGGTTATGGTTGCATCAATGGCGGCAACTGCCAAGTTGTCTGCCGTGATGGCATTTGCCACTCCGTTGACAATTATGGCGAATCGCATCAACCCGCAATGATCACAGGGTATGGAGGTGCCATCTCTGGATATGGCCATGACCCCGTGATGATGCATGGTATGCCGAGCTATGAGCATCATATGCATTCACAATCCCTAGTTCCAAGCTTCCCCACTTCGGTGCACACCATGGATCCAGTTGTTCTTCAATCGATTCTCTTGGACATTCCAAACGTGAATCAACTTCTCATGTCGCTAGACCCAGTGATTCTTCAGTCTGCGTTGATGTACGTACCAGGAATCGGTAGTTTTGCTTCCAATTTGGACCCATATTCATTCCGGTCAATGATTGTTGGACTGCCGGACATCAAAGACATCCTGGCTAGTATGGATCCAGTACTTCTCCAGTCAATCATCGCAACTGCACCTGGCATTGACAGCATGTTAATTGGCTCTAGGCCATATTTCAATCAACCCATGAGGCCCCATATGCCTAAGCAGAAGCAAGTTACTAAGAAGCCTAAGGCTACGACTCCAAAGCCTTCCACCAAAAGGCTCGATTCGGTAAAGACCGCTGATCCCAACGTTGCACTGACAATTTTCTCATCGGTGCCAAGTATTCCCATTCATCATGCCAATGCCTTGCTGAATGCAGACCCGAACTTTGTTCAGTACATAATCAAGAACCATCAAAACCTTCACGGCCTTCTGGTCAATATGAACAATGAGACTCTTCAGTACGTCACCGCACATGTTCCTGAGTTTGGTGAAATTTTGTCGAAGAAGAATCCCAACACGCTGGAAGTCGTTTTTGAAAAACTGCCCAACGTCTCCAAATACCTGCAAGCCGTGGATCACGAGGTACTGCAAGCTCTTGTGGCAAAATTGCCCCCTCTTGCGAAACACGCGCCTCCACTGCCAGCCACACCTTCTCCTCTGAAAATATCAACACTTTTGCCTGAGAAGATAAAGGGGGTGACAAAAGAGGCAACAAATACGACTGCAACTTCTCCGATGAAATCGGCGCTTGTACCTAAAGAGAAAAAGGGACCCACGAAAGAGACACCAACAACAGGTACTACTGAGGTGCCTGTCGTTACGAACAAGGAGCGTAAAATGATGCAGTCGAAAATACCTCTCATTGACTATGTATTGAAGTTGATGGGTCCGAAGAAACTGGCTGCTCTGCGTGAATTGGTGCCTGATTTTCCAAAAGTCTTGGTCGATTTGGAGCCACGGAAGCTGAAGACTATCAATGCGCAATTATCAAATGCTACACGGATCCTCAATGAAGTGGGAGACGTGCTGATTAAGAGCGCTCTTTCAAAGTTGAAAGAAGGCGGCAGTGTGCTCGGTCCACTCATTGGCATGCTCCTTTAGCTTACAAAGGCATAACATTAGTTTAGTGACAGCTGCTTATTCTTTTTCGAATGTGATTTTTTCCTCATGTGTGGTCTTGTAATCAGTGTAGTTGTTTCGATGGTCACAATACAAGTTTATTTTCCCATTTTCTGTTGGACTTGACGGCTTATTTGTGGTTCGGAGTTGTGGTCCTTGTGATGGATGAACCGTGTGCTTAACTCGTAACTTGACAAATGTGAAAATCTAGCATTGAGTAGTCCAATGCAAGTAGATTTCAACACTTTGTATTTGTGATTGATGGGAGTTAGCTTAAGCATATGCGATGGACAACTGTTGCAGTACACCTAGCTAACGACCAGGACAGGTGTTTGTATTTGCAAAGCCTCCCATCCCAATCACCTCATCCTTTTGAACTGCGCTTTTTTGCATGGGCTTGAGCATCGCATGCTAAAATTCAACAGTTAAGTTTATTTGGAACACACTTCAGTGGTAGAATTTTTTGTTCCAACGCAGACTGTTGGATCTAAGGTCTAGTCACACCTAACCGGCCGCCAGTCTACCTGTTAGTCAGCCACAATGACCTCATGTTCGTCTGTGTTACCCTCACAGCATGTGGGTTTGGAAGGTGTCATTTTGCGTGTGCTACATTAATCGTGATATAAACTGTGTGCTGGATAATACATGGGTTTCACCGGTCACGCAGCAATACGTTGGAAAATTCGAGTCGCATTCCAAATTCGTACGGTACCGGTTCGTACGCCCAATGCATAGGGTTCAAGTGTTGTTAGCAGAAGGGATTTACTTGCATGCAAGTTGCGGACCCTTCTTAAAGGCCAAGCCCTCAATTTCAGGGAGAGGCGAGAATGTGCATTTATTTTCACTCCAAATCCTTTTCCAGGCGGCGCAGGTGTCAGAACCTTTGCAAATGGAAAGCTGAGGCTTTTTTGCGCTGTCGCAATGTGCGGCTGGCATTCTTTTTGATAATCAGTTGTAGGCATGCCGGCACCAGCTGCCGCGAACACTATTTTCAAAAGTGAAATCCACCTCTCAAGAACAACAAGTCGTTACATAAATATATTGTGAATTCGTCGGAGCATAAGGATGCAGCGAACCTGATGAGCCGAATCTGGCTCCACCTAGCAAGCTCTAACCCGGGATTCCCAATGCTTTATTTAGCACTTGGCGATATCCTTGGCAGGCAGGGCCGAACACCTTGTGAAATTGCCATCGCACACAAACCCGTTGCGCACTTTGACGATGGTCCTCCTAAGCTAAATTTATTAATAATAGAAACCGAATAGCCCCAAAGGTAATGCCCATTAACTCAAAGGACGTGACGAAGTCGTGCAAGGAGCAGGGTTATAAATAATAACAGTACTAATAATAATGTTCTTCTTCTTTTCTACCACCTACCTCCCTCACACTATAAGCTATATAGACAACGAACTGTTTAACAACACTGGATGACAAATTGTTAGCAATAAAAGGACGAGCTATAATGATGGTGAATTTAGTCATGCACTTGCACAAAAAGACGGCTAACAGGCTAGCATGAGGCTTGTTGCTTCGTAGTCCGTGCCTTAATTGATTCAAAAGTGTCCTCACTGAAAGGAATGCTGTATATTCTAGGATTTGAGCCTTGCGTTATGATTTACATTCTTGTTGAGCTACTGTTAGTGGAACTACAATGCGCAGAATATGTTGTACATGCACCTCGATCGCGTTGAGCATTGCTAATGGAGGTGGTGATGGTATTCATGTCGGCATCGAATTCAGTGGTCGTGGTGGTGTCGCTGTCACCGTCTGGAGGTACACGAGTGCATTTACATTGGTGTTTGTTGGAAAGTGCATGGACAACTGCAGTCTGCGTTGCGCTTTGCATTGATGCAAGACCAATGAAGTCTGTATTTAATTTATTCTACATGCTATTTTCAGTGGCTAGTTGATCCTCATTGGTTGAAACTTGTCGGAGCACGCAGGCAGAATAAATGCTTGACCACCTATGCCACCTCAGCCCTGGAAGACAGATGTAGCTCATTTAGAGATCCCTGCAATGAATTTTGATAACTTTGTGATTCGCATGAGCTAGCATTTACGATAGTTGTCGTGAATGTCTACAACTGCTTAAAGGCAGCGCAATCAAGTTAGACGTCAACATACACTCGAAAATGTGCGTACGAACCAGTACAATAATGTATAACAGTAAGGGTCCATAAGTAATGGCGATTGTGGCGTTTCGATGCGTAGAGACACGAGGTTCCTGCGTGGATTGGCGGCATGACATTTCTTACCCTTTGTGTGTCGCTTCCTTAAAGGACAAGGTGGCGAGCGCGTAGTCTAACCATATAGAGGACGGCAGCATAACAAATGTCCTTTTCACCGATCTGGTTCATACGGGTTTCTGTAAGTGTGTGTGTGTATTGACAGCTGACTGAATAATGGTGACAGTGGATGATGCTATTCTGGCGCGCTTGCGGTGAGTTGATTAGCTTTAAACCCACATCGACTGCTAGTCCACCTGCCAGTGACAATGACTAATCAAGGCTTGAGGGGGCGAGTCGAGTGAGAGGCTCAAAAGAGAATTTATCGCGAGAATTGTTAAGAAACGCACTTCTAAGTAGTGGCTTATTGCACTGCAAGAGCTTCTTTCTGTAGAGAAAAAGTTAGGAGCACAAAATCCGTTCCCCGCCACGATTGGGGATTTAGCACGATCTGCCCGACAAGTTGTCACGTGATGTAGGTGGACTGTGAAGCTCATTGTCAGATCATAAGGATATAGCTAGCGGTCAGTAACTTAAGATGCGCACATAAATGGTGGGCTTCTCCTCCCGTCATCATTTTCCTTACATCATCCCTCATGCGTTGGCAGCAATAATTAATACGAAAGTCAATTTCAAGACTGAAAAATGAAGGCTTGATAAAAGAAATATTTTAATGCGTTGCAACTTGTCATTTGAACACGTGAAGTGGTATGTGGTTGAAAAGCTTAAGTAGAGCCACTGAAGTCTATTGCCTTCTTCGGTCTTCGCAGCGTGCTACTGAAGTCATTAAGTTGGCACCGCATGCTGAGTTCCAATCATTTGCGTGCGTTTTGTTTGAGCGCTTTCAATGTGTTTGCATCCACTGTATGTGCTATTAGCCATCAGTGGGTGTCAATGTTATAGGTGCTAGATATTTCCTTTTTATCACCTCTTAGTTGTCATTATTTTGGATGCAGTAATGTGTTTACTCTGAATGCGATTGAAGCAAATTTGCTGAATCGGTGTTTTATTTATCCCCGATCGAGCTACAAAGGCAAGACATGAGGAGAATGGAGGACGCAATGTGTATCTATCTTTGTTTGATTGGCTTAGGCATTACACTCCTTGCCACCACTTTTGAAGTTCATCTATGTGTGCGTGGTAGTGGGTCGAGGTGCAGAACGAAAATAGAGCACTTTAGACACCCTCAAGCATCGTTTAGGTAGAGATTTCGGCTTATTCATTCTGTTCGTGCTTCATCGAAGCGTTAGGGCAAGCGCAGCAACTGAAGATCTTCGCCAAGACAAAGGAAAAGGGATGCATTGCCGACGTGCAGGGCAGCTGAGGAGGGAGGGTCTACTAGCACGGCTCAGAGGTTTATTCCGCAAAAGAAATATAAAATACAGAAGTCAGTGGAATTGACGAAAAAAAGGAAATATTTAGAATGGAGCAGCTACTGGTTGCGACTTTTCCTTATTGAGTCAAATGCTGTTCGATGTGAGACAGACCACCGTTTCATTAAATGTTTACCGAGCCACTCAACTCCCCCCTTAAAAACAAGGGGCGCTTTTTAACCAGTACAACTGTTACCTTTGACTTTAGAGGGACGTCGTGTTTTAGAGGTGTCGTTATGCTATAGCGGCAGGGTAAGTAAAAGGCACCTCACCACAGTTGCGCACGACATAGCAACACTTTCATGCAAATCCCATTGGCGATCTAGGCGACAATTTTATTTACAATGCCACCTTCCCTCCTTCAAATTCAAGTCTTCCCAAACGGATCGCTTGTCTATCAAGAAGTATTGGAACAAACACATGACTTGTAAATTCTGCTTAACAGTGGACTAGGTGAGGTACAACTACCTATACATACCCACTGGACTGATGCATAGAGTAATTACTGAGACGACAAAGCTCCTCTTTTTACTCCTTTTGGACAACATGACCTTCCCATTGATCTTTAGACAGCTCCTGATGTAAACTATCTCAATGTACACCACGGTTGCCTCCTGATGATTGCAGAATAGCTGCAGAGGACCACAAAATATTCGCTTTTGGGAGGGCAGCATGCGTTGACGCATGCCTTAAGTAGCTTCAAACCTACCTTGACTATCAAGCGCTGACTTGCCTCCCGTGAGGTGGCCATGCAGATTTCATACCTTCTAAATGATATGACGTTTGCTACAGAGGGTAGGAGTTAGTTCTGATGAACCATTAGATTTTATGTTGCGACGCCGAATGCGTTTATTCTTCATTCCGTCTTCTTTATTTTTTACCAACGCACTTAGTGGCCTACAGTGCATATTGCAGATATCATCTCTGCTGCAATAGCATGAAGCAAAGTTAGAGAATGTATTTACAGCGTAGAAGTTGGGTTAGAGCTTAGCGGTATGATTTGGAGATCACGTCGGACATCTGGCGTACGCGGTCAGCCATCACGAAGCGGTTGGTGATAAAAGCAAAAACAGTTACTAATCATTCGCGCCAGCCATTACCATTGACGTGCGTCCAAAAAAAGGTTTCAAACGACATCACTGTTCCCTGTTAACAATTTAGTTGGGGCTTGGGTTTCGTCTAGCTTGATAACAGTGATGAGAGACGGAATGGGCGCATGTCTGAAATCGGTTGTGTTCTTCACTTCTCCTAAGACTGCTGACCTGAGGCAATATATGCTTGACCCAAAGGAAGGCGATCCATGAGAGTGGGCTGCCAAACGCTAATTTATTGTGGTCTCGGTTAACCCTGCGAAAGCAACTAGCAATGCTGCATGATAATGCCTGATCGAGGCCACTTCTGTACTCCACTTACAACTCAATGTGACCTCAGGTCCTATACCCTAAGAGCGTTTAATTCGTAGGTGATTAATTTTTGCACAAGAGTTGAATCGTTGCCGTTTTCCGTTTTTAAAGGTCTAATCGTCTCAAGTGAGACGCGATTAATGATCGAGCTTCTGCAGTCGAATGATAAAAATCAATTGAGAATTCTAGTGATTGAGGTCATGTAAAACAAGTTCTATACTCCGTGTCTGGGTTCATCCTACCCTTACAAGAAGAAGAACGCGAAAATGATGAGAGACTGTAATATTTTTTCTCTCGACAGAATTTTTTGCGCTTTCTCTCGGTCCTTCTCTCTCTCTTGCAACTTTGCTTAGTTGGACAGGGTTCGGTTGACCTTAATTCATGAGTGTTTTGGGTAAGGAAGGGACCAATCAAAGCTGCATTGAGTTGCCTGCTGGCATTGAGATTCGTCCTTAAATGCGAGGAAATTAATTTGACGAATTTGAGGCGTTTATTGTAAGGTATCGCTCAAGCCATTTCGTCCTGCAAAAGAGGCAATTTAAGAAGTGAACGGACCCGTGGATCTTGAAAGTTGTGCAAAATGTGGACCAAACTCAGCTAGACATTACAGCCAGCCGCTAGGATGGGTTCAGCCTCATTATCACCTATGCATGTGATACATCGCCCTGCGTAGACTCTCACCTCTGAAACGGTGGAAGAGAGAGGAAGATGTAGGGGAGGACAAATGACGATGCTGAGTTGAGTAGGCTCCCATGTCCCCAATGGGACGGCGCAACATCCACATTCCTTCTTGCGTGCATGAATACTTTTAAATCTGTGAGTTAATTTTTCCAAAAGCTGATGGCATATTCGTGAACGTATTAACCACTAGACCTTTTTAGCTACAATCTGGCCATCGAAAGCAAGACCTGCGTGCGATGTTGAACTGTGCCCTACACCCAACCTTAAACCTTATAAAGCTTAATGCGAGCTGTGAAGCAGATGAAAATGATTTACAACCAAAATGTTTGACTATATATACACCAAAAATAACTAACTGACCTTTCGAAATGACCTGCTGCAGGCGCCTACCACCCATCCACAGGCTGTTTTCAATGTGCTTTACGGCTTGAAAACGAGTTAGAGTGAATTGCATCTGCCTTGAATATGAACGCTTGACTTGACGTGCCTTCGAAACCATTTGTTTTAGTGACTTTCAGCTTCACGCATAGCCTTCCAAGAAAACACCAATTTAATTTTTATTCTTAAAAACCGAGGTCTATGAAACGGCTGCTACCAAAATATGTTATAAGGACCACAAAGCAGTTGGAACAGCTAATGAGAGACAGCTAAGGCCAGTCTGCAGACGCCTCGTAGAGGAAGGGACTAATTCGTTTTGTCAGCTCTGCATATTTTCTCATATCCTAGTTTTCATCATCCTGTTTTAATCCATTCCAGCAGCAAGCTGATTTTTGAACCACTCCACCAGCGCACTAAATTGCTGCCCTTGCCTCGATAACACATCATAACCTTCTCTTGAAGTGGATTGCTTCAATCGTATTATTAGTTGTTGAAGCTTCTTTTCAAAATGGGAGCTCTCAGTAGTTCTGTAGCTTTCACTGAAGCCACCAATTCACGAGTCGGTTGATGAGACGCTTCTCTCTCCGTCACGAACATTCGGCTGTGCCACAGTCCCCTCGTTATCAGGAATTTTCCTACCGGCCCTCTTCGTTTTTTGGCGCTGATTCCTGAACCAATTATTAACCTAACAGAAAAGTCACAAATTGAAGAGACTAGACGACTCAATCGTAGACAATTAATCACTACACACCAATAGCTGTCCATTAAAGGAGTTCATTTAAAACCCTATCGCTCGACCAACCTGAGCCTCCGTCAAGTTGATGCGACGCGCCAGTTCTTCGCGCTCCTGCATATTGGGGTATTTTTTCCTGTTGAAGCACTTCATCATCTCGGCAACCTGGTACGGGGTGAAGAAGACTCTACGGCTCTTTTGTCTTTGTACATCAGATACTGTCTGACGTATCTGAGGTTGATCTGCGGATGGAGTTGTAGTGCAGTTTGCTGAATCAGGCATGGATATGGTGTCAGTAGGTTGCTGGAGGAGGAAGAAATCTGGAATTGAAGAAACGTATGCCGAAGGTTGTCGGCACGTGCTTGGCGATGGGGACGACCGTTGCACCTGTGGTTTCAGCAGCAGCTGATGTAACTTTGACGAGGTGTCAAATAGGAGTGGGTTCGTTGTTGAGAAGGTCGGCAACGGGGTAGTAGAGTGAGCTTGACCTGAGCTTCCATCGTGGTGTGGAGGCAAAGACATGTCGATGTAGGACGTCTGTTGTAGTTCAGACTTTGAAGGGCTAGCGAAATGAGTACTGCTTGGGGAAAATGCAGGCGTTGCTTCTAAGAAATCCGCTTCATTGGAAGCAGTCTCATCAGCTTTTAGCCATTTTGATGGCGAAGATTTCAGCTGGGTGTGTTGGTCCTCATCATTGTTCTGTGGCGATTGGGTAAGAGAGGGATTGGGTGTTGAAAATACTGGAGGTCGGGCTAGTGCAGAGACCATCTCCTCCACCTTTTGTGGCGTAGGAGGTGCTGCCCGCTCCACTTGCTGGTGTACGCTTGGTAACAAAGCTGATGAGGCTAACGGTTGGGGATGCGAGTTTGTCTCTCCCTGGGGTACAACTGGGCATTCCGTACCCGGTTCATCTGTAAAAGCAAAACGAGTAAGATAAGAACACGCGTATCTGCGTGTAAGTAGCTGCCATCCCTACATTTATTTGTGTCAGGGGCATTTGGGTCTTGTTTGACCTCAGCCCTGCTGACTCGACTAGATGCAAAAACATGGTCGTTAGAGTGGCTTCGCGATGGTTGAAAAGAGCGATGTCACCGAGGAGAAGCAATGTATAGGAGTGAGAAGGATTGATGTGGAGCTTCTCCTACAGTAAGTGCGTCAAATATGCTACTGTAGCTGCAGATAGGGGACAGCTGCGAACGACGGGAAATGAGTCCAGCTTCAACTCATGATAACCGATGGACAAAAAATGGTAACGAAAGAACGAAAGCTTGAGTTACAAAGCAGCTTGATTGAAAATACCAATTGCTTGCAGCGTTGTCAGGTGTTGAGGTTGCTCAAGATCAGGGAGGTCCAAAAGTTTTCTCACTGTAAAGTTGGACATGATGAAATTGTAATCACACAGTTCACCGATGCTTCTATGACTGAGTTACTTACCGTATTTATAAACCATAAGAGCCAATGAAATATAAGATAACGGGTCAGATGAATAAGATTCAAGAGTCTTAATCATGCCAGTTGTTTCTTTTTTTTGGAGGATGGGTTAAACGACGTTTTTCTAAGTTTTTGGTCTGTGGCACTCTGCATTATGATGCTTAATTTGCTTTTGCTTTGGATCGCCCTGCTTTTGCCTCATCGTCTGCCTGCAACCTGCATTTGTTCCCTGTCATCCCACTAGAAGTCGCCTTGAGCCATAAGGCTGTAAAGTAATCAAGTTGTCACTTGAAGGGCTTCAATATATTTTCGTTAACATATGAACCCAAATCGGATCGGCCTTTCACAATAGTAGAGTCAAGTCTAGATTTCTGTAAAATCTCTGCTGTTGAAGTGGCGCAATTTTTATTCAATGTTGAAGCCAGGTGAAAAAGGCTCCAAAAATCAGCGGTGGGTGGATTTGTGTTTACATCTCCAAGAAACCCTTCCAGAGAGTCGAATTCATCACCAACACGTTAACCAATTTGTTGTTGATTTGCATTGAGTTTTGTAGCTTTTTTTGCTGATACTTGGAACCTTCCAGCTAAATATGCTTTTTCCGGCTCCACTTTGACCTGTGTAGGTGCTGTGGAGCTGCGACCATTAACTGTGGCACCACGACCCCCCTTTCCTGGATGTGACACTTTCTCTGGAATAATTGATGAAGTCTTACAACGTGATTGAAGAAACGAGTATCTCGAGCCTAATCGTACCTTGCGGACTTCTGGTTCCACTTTGGGATCGCTCAAGTCAGCGGTCACATCGACCTTCCTGGGTGATAATACTGACGCCCTACCACCGGGCGCTGCAACCAACCCGAACCCAAACTAAATTTTTTAAAAAGGAAAACATTCCAACACGATTAAGTAATTATTGTATTTTTCCAACTGAGGGGGATAACATAGCCATACACCAACAAATGAAGCAGAGGAAAAGGGAAAGGCGAGTACTCAACTCGAAAGAAATGCATGGGGTCGAAATATTGCTCTCTACTACACCAATTGTCTGCGTGGGAAGGCAAACGTAAATGGAAGGCGAGGGAGTTATTTCGAAAGGCGGCATCTGAAGATGTGGGTGTCAGCCACTCAGTTAGCAAGTAATCGGAAATGCATCGCGCAACTTTACGGTCCATGCAATAGAAGAAAAGGTGATTCTGATAGATTCGAAAGCATATTTTTAGTTATCCCATGTGAGTGACACTTATTTGGCGAGCCTTTACAATCCCCTTAATTGATGTAAGTGTTATCGGTTGTGTCGTCATCACTGTTATTTGCTGCTGCTAGTTCTTTGCACTCCAACATCCGACTCGTGTGCTGCCAAAAATAGGGAAATACAACTTTTTAAGCTGCTTCTCCACCGCACTCTTATCTAATCGCCATAGCGGAAAAGGAATCAAGGTTTGACAATCGAGATAATGCGAATTATTTAAAGGCACACAAGTATCAATAGTCCTTTGTATTATCTTCCGCCTCCGTTACACGCGCAACGATGCACGAGTGTCAGCTGAAGTGGAGAAACACAGAGGCAAATGACATTTGCTTCTAAGAAACCACTAGACACCACGAACCACCAATCAAGTAAAAAAAAACAATAAATCACACGGCGTTCTGTCGCCTTCTAACATTCATCGTGCTTTTCAAGTTATCATCATTTCCACCGCCCAATCCTTTGTCAGTACTCCAGTACCCCTTTGTCAGCTACTCACCTTTGGTCTGCTTCTCAGCCTCCATCGCCACTGCTTCCCTCTCAATCTCTCTGATGTCCCAATCCTACACTTCACCGTTTTAACGTCAGAAGACCAGAAGAGATTAAAAGTTTAAAAGTTATGGATAAGTTATGCCACCATCTTCCCCTCCTCCTCTGCTTTATCTTCCCTTCCTTCCCCCTATCCTCATTTTCGTCACAACTGATATCCTTGTGTGTTTCACTAATCAGGGTAAAGATATGAGTAGCGTCCTCAAGTGTAGCGTTTGATAGGAATTCATATTCCTTCCACAAAATTGATTTCAGCATACTCCACTTAAATACATGGCTAGGAAAGTGGGCCAATGGAGAAATTTAAGAACATGCAGAAAGAAAAAAATAAGAAATTCAGTGCCCCAGCACCGTGCAGAGACGTCCCCATGTTGCCCTTTCCCATCCTTTCCTCTACTTACCCTCCGTTAAACCTCTCGCTTTCGCCTCGTACCCAATCATTCTTTCGTTGCTTCGCCCAGGTTGGTGATGTTTGCTCGCCACCATTGTACTCCCTGGTGCAAGACAACAATGGATCTTGGTATGAAATTAGAGTAATCGGCAGAAACGCAACTTCGCTCGAGCCATAGTAATCGCAAGGGGTGAGTTGCCAATGCATAACAGGCATCCTCTCAAGAAAAGCCGAGGACATACAGTCACGAGGCAGCGCATTTAATTCAAAGCACATAAGTGTCTGTGGTTCTTCTCATTCTCTTCCTTCTCCTTTGCATGCATTAAAATGCACATAACTTAATCAAGTCACGAAAGCACAGAAGCGAGTGGCGCCAGCTCCCTCAAAACCACCTCCTAGTAGTTCTGTCAAAAGTCCACACATAGACGGCACTGAGTGACACCACACGGCACGTGTTGCAATCGATTTACACGTGTCAGGTTTAAATTGGTTCACCACACGACATACCGTCAGACATGCTGTTCTACGTGTTGCATGCCTACATTTATACATCGTGCTTTACCGCCTTGCCGTTCATCCTATTCAGTATTCGTCGGTGCTTCTCTCCTGCCTCGTTTCATTCTTGCCCCCAGCCGTATTTGTATCCTTTACTTCCGTCGCAACCCTCTCCATCTCCTCATCACTCCAAGCCTTTCAATCCCTAATTTTAGAGACGTTGAAAGGGAGAAAGCAGATAGCTATCATAGAAATGGGATGAATTTTGGTGCCAACACCCCTTCCTCTACCTGTGCTACCTTCTACTCCCGGAATTCACCTGCATGCGTCATTTCAATATTTTCACATTCGATATCCAGCATAATCACATGGAAAGGGAGCTATGACTAGGCAGTTCAGGTGTCATTGGGACGAAATCTTCGAATTTTGCCTAGACACGCGTCCAGATGAGTAAGCGACTGAATCAGTTCAGGAATAGATGGTAGAAATATAGAAAGCAGTAAAGAAGGCTACACCAGAGCAATGTGGAAAGTTAACCCGCAGCGACCAATTCCAACCCTCTTCAGTCCATCTCCACTCTTACTCCTTCCATTCCAGCGACTTCTCATCTCTTCGCATCTACCTCAATCATTCCTTGTCTCATTCAGCTAAAAAATTCATGTTAACTAACTTCTGCCGAAAAAACGCCTAGACCACAATTGCCGTTCGAATGCAAAACAACAATTATTCTAGGCACAGAAGTAGGAGTACGCATCAGAAATGCCCCTTTGTTGGCTCAATAGCAATAGCTAGGGGCGGGTCGTTAAGCTCTCATCTATCGAGCATGCTCAATCTCCACAGGCGTCTTATGCATTAAATTCAAGTCCGCCTTAGCATTTTAATTTGGCCTGCTTAATAAACTCGATACAACTGCATGCCATGTGAGTTGAGGTCAAAGGACACTTGAAATGGCAATGACTCTCTTGTCTGCGCCTTCTTTCCCATGTCCTACTCCAACCAACCCACCACCCACCTACAGGACTTCGCAAGCAGTGAAGACGCTTGCAATTGTCAGTCAAACCACACACTAGGGCTCCTACTTAAGCCCCTTGTCGACTTCTCGTAGCTGATGAGCCGAATCTAACCCAACCTAACAAATTGTGGTGTTGCTACCACGCAAATA
The DNA here is from genome assembly GCA_036345935.2 of Taenia hydatigena. Taxonomy (NCBI): domain Eukaryota; kingdom Metazoa; phylum Platyhelminthes; class Cestoda; order Cyclophyllidea; family Taeniidae; genus Taenia; species Taenia hydatigena. The sequence goes on from JADWOT020001898.1 coordinate 82,420, forward strand.
CCTGCTGCACGCTTTTACAATATTCCCCTTAGACTAACTTTATTAATAAGAGCTCATTCGCTCAGAGAACGTAGTAAAGTTATGGAAGGAGCCTGGCCTTATATAATGATGTCGGTTTTCCTGAATCGCCTGTCTCTCACACATGGTTAGTTGTATGGATAGCAAAATTGTTTTGCGGCAACAGCCTATAAATAAATTACTGACGCGCATAGACCGTGTCATAATAATATTGAATCGCAGCATGCTTTTGAACAAACAAGCATAGTCAAGAAAAAGATAAAGGCATTATTAGATTCAAAGTGCATGCTTTGTTCATTTTAAGGAAAGAGTTGCCAAACAAAAGGGACACCGCATGGTGTAGTGTTTAGCACACATTATGATCTGCTTGTTTGTTGAGCTGCTATTGGTGGAAATATTGTACCGCTCCTCAATGTGGTTTGACCTGTTGTACGCCTACACTTTGCAAAAAACCACCTTTGAATGTACAAGAAATGTGCAATTTTGGTGTATCTAAGATTACGTTTACTTGCCGTATCATTTCGTAGGTACAGATTAATGCAAAGTAGAGTTGAGATTTGAAAAGAATGAGCAAAAGATGCTGTTCCCAAAAATCGCCTATAAACATAAATAGAACAGAACGCAAAAAAGTATTTTGCTAAATATAGGCACACGCGTGTGATGAGTGACAGATTTAAATCCAGTGAAGTTTATAGAACCTAGTCATTTTGTCCTGTATGTCAATTGAAATGCATCACGTATCATTTAAGACCAAAAATAAATACGCATGCTCTCTATAATTTTTGGACGCATGCCAATTGCCGATTGCATATTTTGTTAGGTGAAACGAGTCTTTAAGTTAATTAAGTCGTTAATCACTTTGGAGGTCATCAGCGGTAACTGCTTTCCACCTCGTTGGTAAGTGGGACCATCGTAACGCCAAAATGACATGATTTCGGCAAAAGTGAGCTACGTTTTTTTAGAGAATTATCTTACTTGCTGAGAATTACTCGGTGAAATTGGATTTACGGGACATGAATTTCATTAGAATGTACTGCCTTTGGCATTGCTTTGCACATATCGCAGGTGAGGACAAATTGAATTTCATGATTTCTTACCACACTTGCCATGCATTAACTAAAAATAGCTGTTTACTGGATAATTAGACTTTACTGCTTATTACCAAGATTTTAATCACTAATGCGCAGTAAATTGCTATAGTACCGACCTACACCTATACAAATTTTGGTCATTCTGGGTTATTTACTAGTTACGGTGTCCGAGTTAGAAGCCTTTAAGGCAGTAAAAGGATTTAATTGCCAAATAGCTGCTCACCGCCATCGGAATGGTCAGAATGGGATCAGCTTTTAAATGGCAGCTTAGATCAATGTATAAACAAGGCATTACACAAGTAAAACAATGCCAATTTAGAGAAATTGTACTGCGCTCCTAGAATTTTTTACCTCAGTCTTAAAGTGATCATAATAAGGCCCCGACTCACCTACCTGCTTAGTAGTAGGCTCTCTTTTGCAATTGCTACGCAGACCTCCTTTGAAACTGTAACGTTATGTCTCATGCAGCTGGACTGAGTGTGCATTAAAGAAAATAAGGACGCGCCAAATTTTGTTCATTAAATCTAAATTTGGTTAGCATTAGGCTATAGGTGTTAGGCTACTTGCGTTCCAGCAAAACGCATTTCAATTGTAGGACGTTTGATGCCTAGGAATGAACACAATGTAGTGCATATGATTTTAATGCGAAAACTGGGACAGCATAAGTACATATCTGCGACCTTGATATTTTATCGAAATTATCTAATTTTGTACTTGACTCTTCCTTCCATCGCTAGTAGCTGTGGTATTTTCCGTGTTGTTCATTAAATTTTGAACCTGGCCGATGTTTAAGTAGCTTATTTTGACAAAGCAAGTTAAAATAACGCAAGAACATAAAGTTGCGCTATTTTTGGTCTATTTAATTACAGAGTCGACCAAAATTGTAATCTAGCAGCCTATTCTATTTAGTAATTGTTTGCGGCAGCTCCTTTATCAACTTGTAAGAGAGTGAGGTTTGGCTGATGATAAGAGCGCCTAGGATGACACAGTTGACAGTGAACGAATGCGCACTCTTAGTGATCAGAATTGGTTGAATTTGATGTTCTGTAAACGCTTTTAACAAGGGTATAGAGCAGAAATCTTTGCTCCCCTCTTTAATCCAAAATCGACCGGAAATGAAACTCACCATTCGGCTTCCTTTTGTGCTTGCTTGTAGTAGTTCTTGCTCACATATCTAGCAATTTTGGCATTTTCGATATATGGGGAGTCCGTTTTGGCAAAGAAAGTTACGATAGCGCAAATAGATGCAATTTTGATCAATATTAAGACTTAGTGGTAGGCTCTTTTCTGCAATTGTTTGGCGTAGCATAGTAGTCCAATTTCGGTACTGGCAAAAGTACAGAGCTCCAATTGTTTTTATTTACACTAATGCAAGCTTCCTCAGACCTGGGTATCAGCAGCTCGTTACCTTCTGTAAGAGATTGCAGCAGTTTCCTTTTAAAATCGGACAACGTAGGTGTGGTCAAGGTGAAGGGTGTCTATCGTGGCAAGGAAAGCTGGAACACTACAGGTCTAGGGATGCGCTTTGTTTTGTCTGTTTTGATCTCGAGTTGCCCAGTTATGCGATTTGGCTGCGTACTTTTGTAAGTTCTTGCAGCAGGTCTTGCTATAAAATCAGGAAATGTCGGTACACTTAAAATGCAAGGAGAGCTAAGGAAAATGAAAATGAAAAGTAAGGAACAGGAAAGGTTTGTGCACTTAGAACAAAGATAAAGCAGTTTAGACTTAAAGATTGGCAATGCAAAAGTGTGAAAATATAAGATAAAGAAAGTTGAATAGGGTGAATTAAGCAATACATTTTTAAAGAGCATGGTTTGCTTTATGGAGTAGGAACGTACTTCATGTTTGTCAAACACTTGTCTTCCCTTCTTATTAATAGCATTAGGCAGATAATTCACTCCACGCCTGCTCTTGCTTCCTCCTCTTATTGACGATCCATCCGTGTGCCAATCTCATCCCTCACTTCATTTGCGTGGCTGCTTCAATATTGTCGCCTCCTTTAGTGTGCTATTCGATAAAAAATCAAGCTCTTTTCATTAAGCCGATTGCTTTATAATCACTGTCACATGGTTGGGTGAGTGGCCAAGTAAATCAGTGTGAGAAAAGATGGAAGAGGGTAGGAAAGAAGTAAACACTGCACTGCAGCTCCATATTCACGACTTCTCACCTGCCTCTTGACTCTTTCGGCTAAGCATGTCTGTTGCTTCACTTTTACTGAAGAAGAGCATAGACCAATAGTACCATTTGAAATGAAAAATAGCATTCGTCCAGGTACAGAATTAAGGCACGCACCAGAAAAGTCATTTTGCTTTAATCAATACCATTATTTAGGGGTGATATGCCGGTTTCCCATATCAACGTTCTACCCTGCACACTTGCTTTTCGTGTCTAAAATATGCTCTTAAATATACTTCAGGAGGCCTGCCTATTATTCATGTCCTACTGCAAAAGCACTGCAGAACTGTTTGCAAGTCAGGCTTGACCAGATCTGACTAATTTGGACTGTGCCGGGATAGACAAGATTGGCAACCGAGGCTTGATTACGACAAGCTTGAGCAAGGCGCCCTATACGTTACCATTTAAGCCATTCCCAGCACTCAAATTTGGTCCGCCCAATCAACTTGACGTAAATCCATGCCAAGTGGCCGTTTCTTTCTTTCTTGCAGACACTAGGGATCGAGGCACGCAGACCGGAAGTGGGTTCGATGGCTTCTTTTAAGTAGATGGAGAGGAGCTCTCTTATCTACGTCCCATTTCTCATGTCACACTCCAACGCATCTTCGGTGAGTGTGTCTCCTTTGTCATCCACTACACTCTACAAGCTTAAACGCATTGAGTCTTGCATTATGTCGAACTTTTCAAAAGAGGGAGTCAGTACGCCCACCATTTTAGCTCCTTACCTATATTTATCTACTTTGGTGCCACAAGAACGTCACGCACCTCTGCCACCTCTACTCTTCTCTCACTTTTTCCTTCTGCCTCATCATCTGCCAGCTCCCTTTCATCTCCTCACTAGTCTCAATCTCGATTGTGGTATGATTAAATAATTCACAGATTCATAATCCAGACCAAACTAGCACAGATTAGATTGGTTCTGACTTACTCAAGCTCTAAATGAAACTGGATGTTGTTTTAACATAGCTTTGCTTGGATTGCCACCAACTTTCTATTTTCATATTTCATTCTGTCACTTCAGTTTGTTTTACTCCACTTTGCCTCAATTCCGTCTCCTGCTTCTACTTCTCCACTTGCGCTTTCGAGAGCAAAGCTGCAAAAAATTCGAATTTTTATCTGCCTATCTCACTTCTCAATCCTTTTTTTCTCTGTAGAAAATAACTCTACCTGACTTTTACAATAACGAGTGAAATTGTTCGCTTTTGCTCCAGACAGCCTGCTTTGTACCCGCAATGCATTAACGCCTGTCTGTTTGTTTGCCCAAGTTTGTGTGCAGCATTGTCCACTTTCACTTTTGTTCATTTGGAGTGGCCTTAATTGGCGTCCAGCGAAAACAAGCAGGAACATGTGTGTGCTTGTGTGTGGGTGTGAAGGCGCGTTCTCCTCATCCTCGCCAACTAACTTGTCCTTCTAGTTAATCAAATCGACTACGAGGACAGCGTTGGCAGACGATGAGGTAGGAGAAGGAGAGTTGTGTAAGGAATCTAGACGTGAGAGGCGTTTTCGTGGCACTTAAGTAAAAAATAGGTAAGGAGTCAAAATGTAGGGACCAAATCGAGTACTTCATGCATGCATTGTCATAAGCGAACACTTTTCTGTGTTAAACTGTTCACTCATAGTGCCACCGTTCCTCATGCCAACACGCAGCTTAGCGGTCAATAACCTTCACTGTTTTGAACTAGGTAGATGCTTAATCATCTGTTTTTACTCCAATCATCCACTCTATCCGACAGTGTCTAAAGTGTCTGATTATTGTGTATAACAGAAGGAAGACTCCAGTGAACATTGAACGCACCTGCGATTGAATGCAGCAATTTTCGTGCCTAATATTACTTGTGTAGTTCTAAGGCACGTAGAATGAGCCTGTTGTGGGAGAGGGGAATGAGAGATAACGGTTCATTCGTGCTGATCCTAATCAGCAACCATATGCCTAATTCTCCCATCATTTTTAGCCTTTCTGGTCTTATACCATACTGGTTTCTCGGTTGCCTGTAGCTGACTCATTGTGCAAAACTAATTTTCTTGAACTAAGCAGCTTGCTCTATTGATTACACTGTTTCGGGTCAATTTTTACAAAGTCGGATTTGGTTTGACTTTTGTTGTTGTTGTTGTTGGTGATAGCCTTATCAACACAAAAATTTTACTTGGGCACCGGAGGTGCTACCTGCACAGTTTTTTTTCATGAGGGCACGAAAATGTAGGCAAAGCTTAAGCATTGTGCACATTCATTTTTTATTAATCTCCTGATCTATCGGTCAGTAAAACGAACAAACTTGATAAGGTTACGTGCCTAGAAAATGCAAAGCCAAATAGTAAATTTTGTGTTTAATTTTTCTAACAAGTGAGCGAACAGAATCAAGATGGGTAACTGAAGCTTAAGGTGGGTGCAAATTACTTGGGAGCGGTAAGGGGTGCTACTAATAATAAAAGTTTATAGGGCATAAATAGAGCTGCATTATTTGACCACGAATTCTTTAAGCGAAATCCTAAATACTGCAGGTTTTATCATTACAAAGCCTGTTTAATGCTGAGATGTGTAGACTTACGAAAACTTTTTCTAAACTTGCTTAGGCTTGATGGTGTCCGAATGACTTCTTTTTTGTGCCTTTTATTCTGACTAGCCATACCAATGATGTCGTGGCACGCTTGTGTCAGCAACAGAATCCGTGGCTTTAGGTTTAGCCTGGGGTCAAGGCCCTGATTTTGCTGCCTGTTAAGAGCAAGTAATGTTTGAGGAGCGGGTGTCTTTTCTTTTGCACCTCTGGTTGGTGATAATGACAATGGGACATCAAAGTGTGTGAAAAAGTTCCTTCGAGTCGAGCGATGTGAGGTCAAATGTGATTTGGGATTTCATCTTTGTCCTCTTCCATTTGTGCACATGTATTCAATGTTTTTGCGCTGTTTCTATGTGCTGAGGGAATAATTTTTTTTCAGCAAACTGGTGTATATCAATGTGGTCACAACCCCATGAAATGATTGATCCTGCCAAGTTCAAACACCTTGCAGGCATTCATCAAAATGACCTTAAACTGCCCTAGCATATGAACGCCTTCAGTACAGATTTGTGTGTACGTCGTTTTCATGGTGTAAACCCAGTGGATATTGCTTGCCCTTACCTTAGATGGGACGCAGTAATTGCAGCCCTGTGAGGCTAGGATGGTGCAAAGCCCTCCAGTAAAGCCAAGTCTTTTAATGAAAGCATTTGCACTTGCGAATCGGGCAACATTATAGCAAAGGGCACAAAAGCAGCTATTACTTGGGAGGTAGAAAAGGCTCCATCGTCCTTTCTCGAATTGGTTTACCTGGACGGTGGGGTGACCCATCTAGCTATGTAAGCTTGTTAGTTTCCTGATTTACACCCTTTTTCAGATTGCCCTTAGGCATCCAAGAAACGGTTGTACTGACCCTGATACGAATCACTTTCGCTGTTACTTAGTGTGTGTATGTGGCGTGTGCTTCGTGGTACCAAATCAAGGCTAGCTAGAAAACTGTTTACATCGTAAGCAATAAAGCGGATAAAGACCAGGCTTCTTCTCTGGTTTTGGAGCAGGAGTTGACCCGTTTGATCAACCAACCCTAAAGGAGGTGTGACTATCTTGGCAACAAAACAGGTGGACCGTAAGACGCAGTACCTCTGTAACTGCTCTCCTAAATATTTCTATCGCCTTTATTTTGCAGAGATTTATTGAAACTTAGGTTTAATTTGCTAAATTTATTTTACATGCGATCTCATCACCACGGGATGCTTGTCTATCATGCACAAACATATGATTTTCGAAGTGCCAGGTCAATCTCTACGATACGCAAGTTTTTGGTCCCACAACTTCGTGACTAGACGTAACTTTGCTGGCCTGATTTAAGAATTTGGTATTTAGCTGCTGTTTAACGTTTTTATTTGTGTAATAAAGTGTAAACCAGTTTCCAGTCCAATGCTGGGCGCATTTGTTTTCCCTTGTGTATGCAGTTCTCGTTGGACATATATTGTTGCGTTTGCTAGGTTTCTTACCGTAATTTTGAGATCTTGCCTTATTTGCAGCAACGTGTTTGGTAATGCCTTCATTTCTCTGTTAAAAAATGTTTTATCCAGCCGTCAGAATTTGAAAACTTCACTTTGTCAATAGTAGCTATAGGGGTACGTTAAAACTGTGAGTGTCTACATTGGAGACACTCTGATTTCCTCCCTGAGTGATGGCATCCTCACGTTAGGGTGATACCGCGTTCTGGTCTGCTCACTTCACTAGCAGAAGGTCGGTGTTGGGTTCACGAGTGACGTGCGGACTTAGCGCAGGCACGACTGTGGTGGTGGTTAGCAGAATGTAAGCTGCTACCAGCTGTAGCTTTTTTGTATAGAAGGCTTTGTAAGTTAATGCAGTTTTTAAACTTCTCCACAAGGGTTTGATTATCCTCTTTTAATGAAGGTGTGCAATCCGTAGGGGTCAGAAAGAGGCAAAGAAAGCGGTGAGTTAATCGCCTACATGTGGGTCGCCTGTGCTCTTCGCAACCAGCGCCTCGTTGCTGACAGCCTGCACAAGTCTGTGCATCAGTCGATGGATCGATGAAGTCAGTAAGACCACCTGCTGTGCAGTCGCTGTAATTCTGTTCGCATTTGGTTAGTCGATCGATTCATGTATCGACCGATAAAACCGCAGGGTGAGTTGAGCCGAGAAAAATCTAGCAGATAAATGAGTAGACGCAGAGGAGCAAATCCATGCATTTACACTGTTACTTTTGATAAGGGAATGGTTCACTATTCCGATCTGCAGTACGTTTTTAAACACTCTCCTTCTCCTCCTCCTGTCATTCTTCACTCATAATTTTTCCTATGCCTGATTCCTTCCTCACTCAAAACCTTTTAGCACAGCTACTGAATCGCGAACGATAGGAATGCAGTAATAGTGCATCCGGATTCCGTTTTGAACCCTAGGTAGCTTGGCAACAATTCTCGAGCTAATTTTAGAGACCTGATTTCACTCTTAACTTTGATTCGTTATGGTGGGTTGTTGCACTTGCTACCACCATATGAAGTAAAGGGCCTTTGCAATGCTTACAAAAGAGTAAATTCATTAAGTAAATACTTAGCACGCATTAACAGATAAGTAGTAGTTAGTGTTTACTGAGTGAGAAAGCAATCATTCTGCTCGAAGTTTGCCACACTAGAAAGCAAATTGTGCCTCTTTTAAAAGGTCGGGTGTTCGCAATACAGTCCCTACAGAGAACAACAATTCAGGCTTGCATTGCAGCTTTCAGTGCTTTCATTAAAAGCTATCTGATCAGTTTTGTTGGTTTAGTTTTTTTCACTTTAATGTTACGCACCTCCGTCCAGTTGTTAGTTCAAGGAGTTCTTCGATGGAGTGCCAGAAGAAATCCTCGATCACTCGGATATGAGCCGAGCATGATGATTGAGTTGAAGGACTGTTGATCACTTACTTTCTTTTAAAGTCTGCAATTCAAAAAATGTCTTGATGCGATCGCTCAGTGGGTGTGATGCTGCCGTTCTGACTTACGCGATGTTAGCGAAAAAAACACTTAGTCAGTTGCTCCACGCCTTTCACTAAAATGCGCCTAAAAGATGTTTCCAATGCTTACTAGATCATGTTCTCCAAAGCCAAATGCTACAAGATTACTTGTCGGCTCACGCTGTCACTGGTGAGATGTTCCAGTGCTTTCTCCAAGCTACATGGAGGCATGGAATACGAGGCTAATAGCACTTTAGAGTACGGGACATGTGACGTTAAGCTCTACCCCTTTCCTCCTCTTTATGATTGTGGATGCATGGAGGAAGGGACGTATTTGCCCCAAAAACAACTAACTGACGTTTCACATTGACTGGATAATAACATCCGCTACAGGCGCAGTTAAGGTAAATTATTTCCGCATCGAACATGAACGCTAAACTTTGTATGACTCCAAAACATTTCATTTAGCGACTTCCAACTTCACGCATAGCTCTCACGAGAATATATTTAAAAGACAAAATGGCTTCCACCAAAACATGCTATGGGGGCCTAAAAACTGTTAGAACAGCGAAACACTAGCATCACAGCCACGGTCAGTCCGCAGACGCTTCATAGAGAAAGCGAATAACTCGCTTTGTCAGATCCACATATTTCCTCATATCCTCGTCTTCGCCATCCGGCTTTGGGTCTGTTTCAGCAGCAACACACCTTAGTGCTGAATCGGATCAAGAGCAGGCTAGTGAAGAGGAGGATATAAATTGCTGCTTTTGCCTCAGCAACATGCCACCACCTTCCCCTAAAGGAGCATGCTTCAATTGTAATACCGTATATTGGGCTTCCGTTGTGGTTGGGAGCTCTCAGTAGTTCCAAGGCTATCACTAGGGTCGCTGTTCCACGAGTTTGTTGCTGGAACGCATCTCTCCATGTCACGATACATTTGGCAGTACTAATAATGCCTCATTGCTAGAAATTTTCCTACCGGCCCTCCTTGTTTTGCAGCGCTGACTCTGGAACCATATCTTAACCCAACAGAAAGTCAAATGTATGGCGAATTAAAACAACCCAATTACAGACAATCAAGCACTACGCATTAATAGCTGTCTATTCAACAAGTTCATTTTTAACACCTTAATGCGCAACTCGAGTCTCAGTCAAGTTGATGCGCCGCGGAAATGAGTTAGGTTAAAATTTTCTTCCCGGAATATGAGCTAGGGACTTAACGTGCTTCCAAAACAATCAGTTTTAGCGACTCCCAACTTCATGCGTTGCCTCCTACGAAAGTACTTTTAAACTGCATCAATTTATTTGCTTGCTTATTATTTTGTTTTTGAGCCGAATAGATGCAACAATGGGGTGTCAGCCACTTTACCTGTGCTATCGGAGGCCAGATTCCAAGTGCCCATGCAAACAACTGCAAGGGTTCTCCATGTAATCGAATGTTTAAATTTGGCCGTTAAAAACGGAGAATATAGGCATTTCATTGTTCCCTCAGATGATAAAACTGTTCCACAACAGTGAGATCCTAAGTGGAGAAGCTAGCTCACGCCCGACTATCTGGCTTGAAGTGACTTACTCGTAATAACAAGTAAATTACAGCCAAACTGTTCGTGCTTAGGTGAAGTATTGAAGCAACCACAACACCTCGAGACTTTCTTTAGGACGGAGTACAAGGGGTGCAATGCCGATGCGCAGAGCAGCTGAAGATGTAAAGTTCTACTAGCACGACCCAGAGGTTTATTTCGCTAAAAATCGCTTTACACAGCTCCTGCTGCTAAAGGGACCTCAACAAGGCCACAATTCGAAGTTCAAGCACTAAAAACACGCTCTTTTAAAAATTTGCACGCCGTCAGTTATCGGCAAGCCGCTACTGCAATCCTTTCAAAACCGCAGCCAATAGCGAGTCTCTGCATCATTCAACTGGTCACACGTCATGGCAGCTCGATCTTGTATGAAACGTATGAAAAGGGGATGTCAGCTGTTGGTTGCAAGACAATTCCAAACCTGCATTTTTCACAAATGACCTGGAGATACGTTGACCTTCTACAAAGTCACGCCACACGCTTCAACTTCACCTGTTATCACCTTCCTGCCTTTCTTCTTGCAATTCAACTTTCCTTCTCCTTAACTTCATGCAGCCTTTTTATTCTTCCTTCCCGGTGGCCTTCTGTTATAAAACAGTGCTTGCAGACGTATCCATTTCTTTTTTGCGCCTTCGCTACTACCGCCTATCACAACCGGAAAGCAGTCCTGCAATATTCAAGTGCTCGGTCCACTACTTGATTGCATGCTTCCCATTCAAGAAAAGAAGCTTTTTGTAATGCAGAGGTTATTTTGGCATCAGAGAGAGAACGGATTGGCACATAGTTAAGGAACCTACCAGTTCTTCTGACGGCAAGGCAATCACTGTTCAACTGCCTCACCACCACTTTAATGTCCCTAGCCATCCGCTGTATGGGAGGTAAAGACACGTCTACGATCCAGTTATATGGAGTTTGATGGAATGCCCAAGAACTGGAACCATCACTACTTGTTTTAATTTTGTGAGCACTTGGTTGGATAGCCAATTAAGTCGTTCAGTAGAGAGGTTAAAACAAAGAAGCCGCTAGCGTGCACTGATTAAGGGCAGTCCCCTTAGCATCCCCTGTCCTTCCCCCCTCCCGTCTCTCTCTCACCTTCTTCTTATCACCCATTCCAGTGATTTTGATACATGAGTAGAAGTGCATCGAGTGCGACTAATAAGTCTACTCAAACACAATAAAATGTGCAACAGTATAAGTTGGCAGTCTATGTCGTCTCGCATGAAGTAACTCAGGCATTCCTGTCTTGGTCAACTCGCTCTACATCTTTTACCAGGTTTGGGCTCACTCTTTAGCTAGTCAGTGTTCATTCATGCACACATCCATTCGCGCAGCATGACTTGCTTCAAATAGAGGCATTTAACTAACTCAAAGAAAATTTTTTTCATTTAACAACTAAAAAATGTCACATTGTTAGGGAACTGACGTATCCGGTCGTGTATGGCAGTAATGTTAGTCTCATGTGCCAAGTCCTTCAGTCCTCTATCTGGTTGTCACTACAAGTATAAAGGGGAGGAAGGGGCTACAGCTTAACATCGCTTGTCGCATACTCTGAAGTGCTATTAGCCTCGTATTCCATGCCTCCATGTATTTTGAAGAAAGCACTGGAACATCTCAACAGTGACAGCGTGAGCCGACGAGTGATCTTGTAGCACTTGGCTTTAAAGAACATGATCTAGTTGGCATTGGAAACATCTTTTAGATGCATTTTAGTGAAAGACGTGGAGCAATTGAGTGTTATTTCGCCAACATCGCGTAATTCGGAACGGCAGCATCACACCCACTGAGCAATCGCATCAAGACATTTTTTGAATTGCAGACTTTAAAAGAAAGTAAATGATTAACAGTCCTTCAACACAATCATCATGCTCGGCTCATGTCCGAGTGATTGGGGGTTTCTTCAGGCATTTTATCGAAGGATCCCTTCAACTAACAACTAGACGGGGGCGCACAAGATAAAAATGAAAAAATCCAAACTAACAAAACTGATCAGATAGCTTTTAATGAAAGCACTGAAAGCTGCAATGCAAGCCTGAATTGTTGTTCTCTGTAGGGACTGTATTGCGAACACCCGACCTTTTAAAAGAGGCACAAATTGCTTTCTAGTATGCCAAACTTCGAGCAGAATGATTGCTTTCTCACTCAGTAAACACTAACTACTACTTATCTGTTAATGCGTGCTAAGTATTTACTTAATGAATTTACTCTTTTGTAAGCATTGCAAAGGCCCTTTACTTCATATGGTGGTAGCAAGTGCAACAACCCACCATAACGAATCAAAGTTAAGAGTGAAATCAGGTCTCTAAAATTAGCTCGAGAATTGTTGCCAAGCTACCTAGGGTTCAAAACGGAATCCGGATGCACTATTACTGCATTCCTATCGTTCGCGATTCAGTAGCTGTGCTAAAAGGTTTTGAGTGAGGAAGGAATCAGGCATAGGAAAAATTATGAGTGAAGAATGACAGGAGGAGGAGAAGGAGAGTGTTTAAAAACGTACTGCAGATCGGAATAGTGAACCATTCCCTTATCAAAAGTAACAGTGTAAATGCATGGATTTGCTCCTCTGCGTCTACTCATTTATCTGCTAGATTTTTCTCGGCTCAACTCACCCTGCGGTTTTATCGGTCGATACATGAATCGATCGACTAACCAAATGCGAACAGAATTACAGCGACTGCACAGCAGGTGGTCTTACTGACTTCATCGATCCATCGACTGATGCACAGACTTGTGCAGGCTGTCAGCAACGAGGCGCTGGTTGCGAAGAGCACAGGCGACCCACATGTAGGCGATTAACTCACCGCTTTCTTTGCCTCTTTCTGACCCCTACGGATTGCACGCCTTCAGTAAAAGGGGACAATCGAACTGCCGCGGAGGGGCTAAAAGCCGCATTACCCACAAAGCCTTCTTTGCAAAAAAGCTACAGCTGATAGCAGCTTACATCCCTTTAACCACCACCACCACATTCGTGCTTGCGCTTAGTCCACACGTCACTCGTGAACCCAACACCAATCTTTTGTTAGTGAAGTGAGCAGACTAGTACGCGGTATTACCTTAACGGGAGGATGCCATCACTCACAGAGGAAACCAGAGTGTCTCCAATGCAGACACTCGCGTGTTGGCACAGTTTTTACGTACCACTACAACTACTACTAACAAAGTGAAGTTTTCAAACTCTGACGACCGGATAAAACACTTTTTTGGAGGGAGAGGAGAGCATTACAAAAGACTGCTGAGAACGAGGCAATATCTCAAAATTATGGTAGAAAACCTAACAAATGCAGCAATTTATGCCCAACGAGAACTGCGCACACAGTGGAAAACAAATGCGTTTAGCGTTAAACTGGAAACTGGTTCTGCCGTCCTCTTCAGGATGCACTCCAACACCTGTGATGCATTTTATTACACAAATAAAAATGCCTAACAACAACAAAATACCAAAATGCTTAAGTGAGGCCCGCAAAGTTAAGTCCAGTCACGAAGTTGTGTGGCCAAAAACTCTTGTATTGCAGGGATGGACCTGACACTTCCCCTTGGGATAACATTCCAAAATCATTTGTTTGTGCATGATGGACAAGCCTCCTGTGGTGATGAGGTCATATGCAAAATAAATTTAGCAAATTACACTCAAGTTTTGATAAATTCCTATGAAGGGAGGGCAATGGAAACACTCCTCTACTCTACTCTCATCTGTTCCTCCTACCTCATTGCCTGCCAGCGCTCTCTTCGTAGTCGGTTTGGTCGAGGAGATGGACAAGTTAGTTGGCGGGGATGAGGATAATGTGCCTTCACACCCAAACGCTCCTGCTTGTTTTTGCTGGACGCCAATTAAGGCCACTCTCCAAGTGAACAAAAGTGATAGTAGACAATGCCGCACACACAAATTTGGACAAACAAACAGACGGGCGTCAATACATAGAGCACAGTTTTTACTCGTTATTGTAGAGCGCCAGGTAGATGGATTCTCTACAAAGAAAAAAGGATTGAGAAGTAAGACTGGCAAGTAGGAATTCCACTATTTTGCGACTTTGCTCCTGAAATTGAGGCGAAGTAGAGTAGGGCAAACTAAAGTGACAGAACGAAAAATAAAATGTCGAGTTGATGATAATCCAATTAAAGCGCTGCTAAAACAAGAATCGGTTCCAAGTAGAGCTTGATTGAGTCAGATTTAATTCAACCTATACTAGTTTGATCTAGATTATGAATCTGTGCATTGTTCAATCATGTCAAAATCGAGATTGAGACTAGCGAAGAGATGACAGGAAGCCTACAAAGAGGGTGCTGGCAGACGATGAGGTAGAAGGAAAAGGCGAGAGAAGAGTAGAGGAGACAGAGGTGCGAGACGTTCTCACGGCACTAAAGTAGAGAAATAAAGGTAAGGAGCTAAAATGGTGGGTGTACTCACTCCTCCTTTCGAATTAGTTGCATGCGAGGGGCACAAACAGTTTGACATAATGCAAGACGCGATGCGTTTAAGCTTGTAGAGCGTAGTGGGCGACAAAGGAGACACTCACCGAAGATGGGCTGTAGTGTGACATGAGAAATGGGATGTAGACAAGAGAGCGCCTCTCCATCAATTTCAAAGACGTCATCGGACCCACTTCTAGTCTGCGTACCTCGATCCCTAATGTCTGCAGGAAAGAAAGAGAAGACCGCCTGGCATGGATTTGCGTCAAGTTGAATAAACGGGCCAAAATTAAGTGTTGGGGCTGGCTTAAATGGTAACGTATAGGGTGCCTTACTCAAGCTTGTCATAATTTAGCCTCAGTTGCCTATCTTGTCTATTTCAATTCAATCCAAATTAGTCAGATCTGGTCAATTCTGGACTTGCGTACCGTCCTACTGTGCTTTTGCAGTAGGACATGAATATTAGACAAGTTAATTTACACCAGCAGGCCTACTAAAGCTGCTGCTTATTTATGATTCTGAGTATATTTGAAACATGGAAAGCAAGTGTGCAGGGTAGAATGTTGATATAAGAAATCGGCGACCTACCCCTCAAGAATGCTATTGATTTAAGAAAAAGGACTTTTTTGATGCGTACCTTAATTCTATGCTTAGGCAAATGCTATTTTTTTATTACGGATGACAATATTGGCCCATGCACTTCTTCGATAAAAGTAAAGCAACAGAAATGCTCAGCCAAAAGGGAATAGGGGTGATAGGAAATGAGGCGAAGAGGTGAGAAGTCGTGGATATGGAGCTGCAGTGCAGTGTTCTTCACTTCTTTCCTACATTCTTCCATCCTTTTTAACACTGATTCACTTGTCCACTCATCCATTCGACCACACCTACGGTGCGCGATTTTAAAATGGGGACTGCTGCAATCCCTTACAGAAGGTAACGAGCTGCTGATTTCCAAGTTTAAGAAATTTTACATCAATGTGGATAAAAGTAAACGGAGCTCTATCCGTTCACTAGTTCCGTGTTCGTTGGGGAAGTAGGATCATTACGCTACGTCAAAAAAATGCAGAAGAGAGCCTACTACTGCTAAGTCTTAGTATTGAACAAGTCATGATCAAAATTGCATATATTTGCGCTCACAACTTTCTTTGTTAAAACGGACCCTCCATGTATCGAGCATACCAAAATTGCCAGATATTTGACCAAGAAATGCTACAAGCAAGTACAGAATTAAGCAGAATGGTGAGTTTCATTTCCGGCCGATTTTGGATTGAATGGGAGAGAAAAGGGTTTTGCTCTGTACCCTTGTTAACAGCATTTACAGAACATGTCATGAGTATGGCTTTCAAATTCAATCAATTCTGGTCACTAAGGTAGCCGACTGTTTGAAAGTGCGCATTCGTCCCTTGTCAACTATCTGTGCCATCCTGGGCGCTCTCATGATCGGCCAAACCCTATTTCTTACAACTTGATGAGAGAACTGCCGCAAACAGTTACTAAGTGGAATAAGCTGCTAGAATATAATTTTGGTCGGCTCTGAATTTAAATAAAACGAAAGTGACGCTGCTCTATATGCTTGCATTATTTTAATTTTGGCAAAATAGGACACTTAACCATCGATATCACACAATTGATCTGTACTTTACTGGAACGCGAGTAGTCTAACACTTAATACCTAATCTTTAGCAATTACAGCTTAAATGAGCAAAATATGGTGCATCCTGGTCTTCCTTTAATACTCACTCTCAGTCCAGTTTCATTGCACAACACGTTATTGTTCCAAAAGTGATATGCGTTTTGGCACCGTAGCAATTTGACAGTCGGGGTCTTATTATGATCACTTTAAGACTAAAGTGAGAAAGTCTTAGAGCACAGTGCACTTGCTTCACTTGTGTACTGCCTTATCTATACATTAAGCTACCAGTTGAAAGCTAATCCCATTCTGACTATTCCGATGGTGGTGAGCAGATATTTGGTAATTAAATCCTTTTCTCGCCTTACCACGAAGGCTTCTAACTATAACTCCATAGCTATTAAATAACCCAAAATGACCAACATTTATACAGGTGTAGGTACTAAAGCGATTTCTATGAAGCAATTTACTGAGCATTAATGATTAAACTTTTGGTAATAAGTAGCGAATTCTATTAATTCGGTGAGTAGTTAGTTTTAGTTAACGCATGACAAGTATGGTAAGAACCCATATAATTCAATTCATTCTTACCTCAGTTATGTGCGAAGCAATGCCAACGGAGGGATCCTGATCTTGAATCCTTCGTCAAAGGGCTTATGATGAACAAATTATGCTCCACTCAGACGCAGTACATTCTAGTGAAATTCATGTCCCGTAAATCCATTTTTACCAAGTAATTCATAGTATATAAGGTAAGTCCCCAAAAAAACGTGTCCTACTTCCGCCCCAATCATGTCATTTTAGCGTTGCGACGGACCCAATTTACCAGCGAAGTGGAAAGCAGTTACCGCTGATGACCTTCGAAATGATGAGCGAGTTTGTTGACTTAAAGACTTGTTTCACCTAACAAAATATGCAATCAGCAATTGGCATGCTTCCTAAAAATTACAAAGAGCATGTGTAGTTATTTTTGATCTCAGGCGATACATGATGTATTTCAATTAACACACAAGACAAAATGATTAGATTTTCTGTATTTTATTGGATTAAAATCTGCCACTCATCGTACGCGTGTGCCTATATCCAGTAAAATTTTTCCTCCCATTCTGTTCTATTTCTGTTTTTGGACGAAATTCGGAAACAGGGTCTTTTATCCATTCTACTCTACTTTGCACCAATCTGTACCTACGAAGTGATACGGCAAGTAAAAGTAATCCTAGCCACACCAAAATCGTTCACTTCTCATGTATTTGGAAGTGTTTTTTTGCAAAATGTAGACGCGCAACAGGTCAAAACACATTAGAGGGTTACCCAATGTTTACATCAACAGCTGCTCAACATTCATGCAGAACGTAATATCATGTTAAGCACTGGACTATACAGCATTACCTTTAGTGTGGCAATGCTTTCCTTAAAATACACGAGGAATGCACTTTGAATCTAATAGTGCTCTCATTTATTTCTTGACTGTGCTTGTTTTGTTCGAAAACATGCTACAATTCAATATAATTATGGCGCGGTCTATGAGCATCGGTAATTTATTCATGGACTGTTGCTGCAAAACAGTTTGCTACCCATAAACTTTTCGTACAAGAAAGACCAACACTATTTTATAATTAGGCTCCATTCATGACTTTGTCACCTCCTCCGAGCGAATCAGCATTACCTCTTAAAGCTTTCAATTGTTATTATTAATAAAATTAGACAGAGGGGAATATAGTAGAATTGTGAAGGCACTGTCACACTTTATTAGGTTGGGTCAGATTCGGCTCATCAGCTAAGAGAAGTCGGCAAAACGTTAAAGTAAGAGCCTTGGTGTGCAGTTTGACTGACTATTGCAAGCGGCTGCACTGATTGCGAAGTCCTATAGGTCGATGTGTAGCGCCTCGAGGCTCCCTCGAAGGAGAATGAAGGCAGAATGCCAGGAGGCCAGCCTACGCAACTAGGGCAACATGGCCACCTTTGTCCCTGACCGAAACCGGTAGTTTAAGCAAGCAAAGTACTGCAGGATGAGTAAGTCAGTACGCAGCAATATCATTGCCTGACAGGTAGATTCTTCTTTCGTATTACCTTCCTTCCCCACATTGCTCACGACTAGTCGTTGGAAGAAGTGAAAGTTGGTTTGACAATGGCAAGGAGCTGGGCCCTCTCCTTCCTTCCAGGTCACTTCTAGGAACTTGCTCACGACTCTTCAGTTAACGCGTTTTTTGCAGTCTTCTTATGAAACAACACCATTGTCTTATTGATTATGCAGAGGAGTGCTTTTATTAACAAAATAAATGCAGATGGACGCCACTTCTGCTTTTCCTTCTCCTCTGCCTCTTTTTGCAATCTGCGCCATCTGTGTGCAACCCTCCTACCCTAGCCAATGTCCGGTCAAATATCCACCTTGGCGTGCAACTCCTACTGAGCGCTGATTCAGTAGCAATAACATTCCGCCTCCATAAAATTGCAGCAGAAGAGACTGTTGGCAAGTTGACATCGCATGGGATAATGGAGTTGAGACAGCAGTTGTCCTCCTTCTCCTCCACCTGAACCCTCGTTGGTGATGCACTAACTAAGCAAGCACACTACTAGTTACCGCTATTAAAACTGATTTGTTTAGAATGCAAAGAGTTCGCAAATTGGAGCCTTACCTTCTTGTAGTGGGGGTTGTGCTGACAATACTTTGGGTGGACACGCATGCACACATTTTCACCTCACTCATCTAGAAAGTAGGGGAGACAAAATAACTCACAATGGGAAGCAGTGCTTCTTCAACGAGATAAGGAGGTAGTGGGCTCATGTGCTGACGCAGTGTGTTGAGAAGGTAACACTACCGTATTTATTGTGATGGAGAGGGAAGAGGGTATCGCAAACCGCACACCACGCTACGCCTACAATGGTGTTTCCAAAGGCGATTTCACAAATTCCTCTCCGTGCAATATTTCTCAGTTAGCAAGCTCTGCACAGTCAATGGCAACTTATTCCGCTTAAACTCTTGAGCTTAATAAAGATGTGCCCCCTACCTCCGTCCTCCTCTCCACAGGCCTTCACTTCTACTTCCAAAGATTAGGCACTTCTACTGCGTCGTCGTCGTAGTCGTCGGCTACAGAGGATACGATGCGGATACCGATTACCACTGACTGGAAGCATGCCTACTCTCCCCTTTTTTTATTTCTCTTCTTCTAGTGCAGTTTACAGGCACTTGGTTTGGTAGCAGTTTCCAACACCCCTCACCAGATGTGGCAACATTCAGAAACGCAGTACATTACAAGGTGTATGGTCTGATTTCAGTCTTTCATATGCACGCAAGTAACGTATCAACCTAAAGTATACGCATACACGCAGTTTAAGAGAGACAAGGCTATAATCCTAGCTCCCCTTAACCTTAAATACTTTTTAAACTTCACCGCACAAGCAACGGCTTCGCGATGACAATGGCTGTAGCGACCTGATGCTCCCTCGAAGGCAAAAGAAGGCAGAATACTGGGGTGGAATGTGTATATATTCAACGAGCAGAGGGAAATAAGCTGCTGATATGGACCGGAGGCCAGCCTACGCAGCTAGGGCAATATGACCACCTCTGTGACCCTGACCGATAACGGTAATTTAAGCAAACAAAGTACTACAATGGCACTTAAAATCAAACCAAATAACGTGAAATTGAACTACGTAGTGCATTACTAATGTGTACGATTTTGACTTACCAGTCCAGCAGGGACCCACTATAATTTTATCTGCCTTCTGCAATATTTTAACACCCTTCTCAGTGCTCAACAGTGCGTTACTTGGCTTTAAGATTGACCTCTAACCGAATTTGAGGGCTGTATTATTGCGTCATTATGTGCGGTAAACTTGCAAGACAAGTGTTTTCGATGCAATCTTTGTTTAGATCCACGCTTATACCTTTTAGAAATGAACAGAAATGTTTTGTTTAATGCTTTTTGTTGCTCTCCATGAATGCTTTTAGAATTTTGAATTTTTTCATATTCTCCATGCCCTTGAATATGCCCTTTGGATTGCATATTTTCCTACTTCGCTTCAATCTTAATAGTACATGGTGAACTAACCCAATTCTTTCGTGCATTCGACACCGCATATTTATTATGTTTTACTGGTGTGCCCTTATTTGTCACAGGTAATACATACAACTTTACTTTTCCGTTTTCAAATTTTCTATTTTAAGGTCGTTGGTCGTCTGGCGGCGTTGCAAAGGCCATGCCGATCGTTTGCCTGTGTACCATG